>PVJH01007300.1:0-94111 GCA_004026705.1 Nesogale talazaci
CCATATTAGGACATGGGAGGCCACCTGGATACAAACAGAGTGTATTTGGGTGCCCTGAGGCTGATATTTGCAGTCTAAGGCCCTAATCTACCTAGAGGATTACAAACCACTTTCTGCAGGGTGGTTCATTTTGGCATCAGCCAGCGGATGGAAGTCCTTGATCATCCAGGTCAATTATTAGAGACATCTAGACACAGGAATAGAAGAAAGAAGGGTCATGGTGTAGCTGGCCATTATGATAATGCCAACAAACCAAAAAGCAGAGGACACCAGGCCCAAATAATGAGTGGCCGAAATCACATTGTACGGTTCCAAGACACACAGGCACCGGGCCCAGTCTATGCTAACTGGTCCTTTTTTTTCCATCAAGCTTTCCATGTCGCTCTAGCCCACAGTGACCTCTAAGCCTACCTCTAAACTCTCAAAGGGTTTCCAGGCTGCTGTGCCCCACACAAAGCCAGACCGGCATTGAGTGGATGCTGACTCACGGCAACCTTAGGTGGCAGAGTAGAACTGCCCTGGCAGGTTTCGGTGACCGCGGCGCTTCACGGGAGCAGAAAGCCCTGTCTTTCTCCCTCCGAGTTGCTGCTGGTTTCAAACTGCTGACCTTGCAGTTAGCAGTTGGACATGTCGCCACTGCACCACCAGGGTCCCGCTCTGTCCCATATCACACACAGGTTATTAAGTCTTGCCTTTCTTAGCTAGAAGTCTACATTCAGGTCACACTTGCCTCCTCAACTCATGTGTAATTCCCTAAGGAAGAAGCAGCCTTTACCTTGTGTTTGCCCCAGTTATGGGCTCGAAGAGCTGTTCACCTGAATAGAGGTGCTCAATAAATGCGTACTGATTTGGCGCATCATAAACTCACTGCCGTCAAGTCGATGCCAACTCAGACCAACCCTGGATAACTACCTCCTTTGGGTTTCCCAGACTGTAACTGTTTACGGGGTCGGAAAAACCATCGTTCTAACTCAGACAAGCTGGTGGTTCCAAACTGCTGCGGTTGCAGACTCAGGGGGTTGCCCAAAGTGTAACCACCAAACCGCCAGGGCTGCTAACAGTTACTCACCAAATGCTTGTTGTCCGAATGTGCCTTCAGATCAGCTTGGATACAGAGCGGCCCTACGTTCAACAGAATGAGACACCATCCAGTCGTGCAGCATCTTTCCAATTATTGTGCTGTTCCAGCTCACTGCTGTAGCTCCCACGTACTTTCATCTCATTAAGGGCCCATCTCTTTTTCACTGCCCCTCTCTTTTACCAAGCATGATGTCTTTCTCCAGGGACTGCTCTCTTCTGACAACATGTCCCAGGACTTGAGAGAATGGTTCATCATCCTTACTTCTACAGAGCGTTCCAGCTGTACTTCTTCCAAATCAGATTTGCTTGTTATTTTGGCAGTCTGCAGTATATTTAATCTTCACTAACACCATAATTCAAAAGCATCAATTCTTCTTTAGTCTCCCTTCTCCATTTTTCAGTTTTCACGTGTATATGAGACAAATGAAAATATCATGGCTTGGATCAATTGCACATTAGTCTTCAAAGGTAAGTCTTTACTCTTTAACACATTCAAGAAGCCTTTTGCAGCAGATTTAACCAATGCAGTATGGCGTTTGATTTTCTGACTACTGCTTCAATGAGCACTGATTGTTGTTGTTAGGCGCGATCAAGTTGGTCCAACAAATCAAGAACTCAGATACACCAGAATGAAACATTGACCAGTCCGTTACCAACCTCACAAGTGCTGCTATGTTTGAGTTCAATGTTGCAGGCACTGTGTCTATTCAAATCATGGAGCGTTTCCTTTTTTTTTTTTCTTTTTGCTGCCCTTCTACTTTACTAAGCAAGATGTCCTTTTCCAGGGACCAGTCTCTCCTGACAACATGTCCAAAGTACTTGAGATGAAGTCTTACCATCCCACTTACTCTTCTTCTTCTTCTTCTTCATCTCACTTCTACAGAGCATTCTGCCTGTACTTCTTCCAAGACAGATTTATTTGTTCTTTTGGCAGTCCACAGTACTTTCAATTTTCTTCACTAGTACCATAATTTAAATGCCTTGATTCTTCTTCCATTTTCTTTAGTCAGTATTCCACTTTCACATGCATCTGAGGCAAATGAAAACACCATGGCTTGAGTCAGGTGCAGCTTAGTCCTCAAGGAGACATCCTTTATCTTCAACAGTTTAAAGAGGCCTTGTGCAGTAGATTTGTCCAGTGTAATGCCTCCTTTGATTTGTTGATTGCTGTTTCATGAGCATTGACTGTGGACCCAAAGAAAATGAAATCTTTGACAATTTCAGTCTTTTTTCCAGTCCTCATGGTATTGCCTATTTGTCCAGTTGAGAAGGTTTTATTTTTTTACATTGAGTTGTCATCCACACTGAGGGCTGCAGTTCCTAATCTTCATCAGCAAGTGCTTCAAGTCCTCCTCACTTTTCACAAGCTAGTTTGTGTCATCTGCATATCCCAAGTGGTTAATGAACTCTCTTCCAACCCTGATGCTATGTTCTTCTTCATATCACCCCGCTTCTCTGATTTTCCCCTCAGCATAGGTATTGAAAAAATATATCAAAAGGACACAATTTTGATGCACATTTTTACTGACTTTAAATCATGCAGTGTTCCCTTATTTTGCTCATACAAATGCTTCTTGGTCCATATGCATTGTGGCAGTTATATAACCTCTCACCAACCTATGAAGGGGGGATTCTAGCCTGTTAATCAGGTCACAGCTTGATGACCTCACTTGGAGGTGCTATGGATGAAAAATCCTCTCTGGGGGCGAGGCACACATAGACTCTCCCAGCTGTACATTCCTGTTGGCAAGCCAGATGAGGCTACAATGATGCTACAATGATCCAGAGCCTTGGAGCAGGAAGAGCCAAGTGGAGACCCACACCAACACTAAGATGCTACCACCATCACTGGATCCACAAGGCTTTCCATGCACTAGCCTGTGATCTTCCTGCACTTGGTGTCATTGCATGTGTTGTATGAGTCTGAAGAAGAATTTATGGACTAATGTCATACAAATAGGCTAATATTAGACATAGGGACTTGACATCAACTGGGCTAGGATATTTTCTTATATCCTATATATAATATATAATACTCTGATATAAAACTCTTTCTTATACACATACGAGTTACCCTATATTTATTTCTCTAGTCTACCTGGACTAGCACATACATTTTCTGTGTGAGCACAGTGAAGTGTTCTGGAATTGTCATTCTTTTCAAGATGATCCATTGTTTGTTGTGACAGACACATTCGAATGCCTTCATGTAGTCAATAAAACAGAAGTAAACATCTTTCTAACATTCTCTGATTCCAGCAATGATCCATCTGACACCAGCAATGATATCCCTCAAGCCATGCCCTCTTCTGAATCTGGCTTAAATGTCTGGCAGCTCCCTATGAAGGTAATGGTGCAATGATTGTTGAATTATCTTCAGAAAAATTAACTTGCATGTCATAGTAATGTTGTTGTTTGATAATTTCTGCATTCTGTTGGGTCATCCTTCTTTGGAGGCAGCAAAAAATTAGGTTATGAATATATATTCATTCCTTTTCAATCACAGTGTGACATGTATGACATATACTGCCTTGTTCCATTGATATTGTGTTTAGCCATATGACGTGCTTTTTTTTTTTTTTTTGGTTAAAAAAAAAGCATTTTTGGGGGGGCTCATACAACTCTTACCACAACTCTTATCTTGAGCCCTTGTTATCAACACCTCATTTCCCCCCCTCTCTTCCCGTCACCCACCCCTCATAAACCCTTGATAATTTATAAATAATTTATCATTATTTTGTCCTCTATTATACTGTCTGATGTCTCCTTTCACCCATTGTCTGCTGTCCATTCCCCAGAGAGGAGGCTTTATGTGGATCTTTGTAAGTGGTTCCCCCTTTATACCCCACCTTCTCTTGACCCTCCCAGAATTACCGCTCTCACCACTGGTCCTGAAGGGATCATCTGTGCTAGATTCCCTGTGTTTCCAGTTCCTATCTGTACCAGTATACATCCTCTGGTCTAGATGGATTTGTAAGGCAGAATTGTGTTCATCTTTTCTCCATTGACTACCATACTGGCTGTTCATTTTTCATATATAGTTAGTATTATCTTGGGGAATTTCCCTTCCATTTCTATCTTTTCAAGTGTCTTAAATAGGAATGGTTGTTGAATGTTGCCAAATGTTTTTTGTGCATCTATTGATATTGTCATGTGGCTCTTATGGTTTTTCATGTCAATGTGGTGAATAATACTAATGGTCTCTTATATGTTGAGCATCCCTGGTATGAATCCCACTTTGTCATGGTGAATTATTCGTTTTATATTCTTTTATATTCCATTGGCCAGTATTTTGTTAAGGATTTTTGCATCAATTTTCATTAAAGATATTGGTCTGTAGTTCTCCATTCTTGTGGTATCCTTGCCCAGTTTCCTTATCGGGGTTATATTTGTTTTATAGAGGTTAAAGTTAAGGAGTTTGCTGTCTTTTTTTATGTTCTGGAAGAGTTTGTGTATAATGGATGTCAATTCTTCCCTGAATGCTTGGTAGAATTCTCCTGTGAAGCCATGTAGTCTAGAAGATTTTTTTTTTGTTGGTAATCCCTTGATAAACTTGTCCATTTCTTCTATGACTATGGGTCTGCTTAGATGCTTGACATCCATCAGGGATAGTCTAGGGAGGGATTGTTTTTCCAAGAATTTCATATGACTTGCTTTAGTTAAGGAAATGTTTGTACAATGGCGTGAACTGAACTCTTTCTATCTGCTTGCACAGGTTGGCTTGCCTGTTGGATTCCGGTGATCTGGAATGAGAAACAAACTCTGGGTAGCTGTTGTAGGCAGGTGGGGAAGGGGGAGGGGGAGGGTCAAGTGGTTAGGGGAGACTTGAGCTCAATCTGCTGTGAGAAGTAGATTCAGTGAACCTGTGGACTGTCCAGATCAGTCCTGAAGGCTAGCTGAGATCAACCAGACCACAATTGCCCTGCAGATGCATGAGTGTGAGGAAAAGTTCTTGTGACGCAAGCCCCTGAATTTTGTAGCTTGTAAAGAGCCCTGGTAACTTGCTGTTGGCTAGGCATTGCACAGCTAACTGCAAAATCCAGCAGTTCAAACTTATCAGCCACTCCTTAAGAGAGAGATTGGCTTTCATAGATTTACAAAACCCTGGAAACCCTATGAGATGGTCACTATGAGATGGAATTGCCTCCATGGCAAAGGTTTTTTTGTTTTTCATGTTGACGTTTTGCAGCTTTGTTGTAGCAATAGCTGATGAATATAGAATATGTGCTCCTTGTAGAAAAAAAAGGAAAATATAAAGTAAAAAGAAAAAAGAGATGAGACACCCATTATCCTTTCACTTAGAATAAGTAAGCACTGTTTAGCATTGTGGTAGCTGATGCGCCAGTATTCCTTGACTTTTTACAGTAATGGGGGCCTACTGCACACACCTTTTGGTAATTTTTTTTATGTCAACAGATGAGGGGCAGTCATAAAGTATTGCTACTCGGGCTCCAGTTCATACATTTGTCTTAGGTCAGATTCTCCAGAGAAGCAAACCAGTGACACATGTATGTGCTGTATAGCGACAGAGATTGACATCAGGACATGGCTTACATAGTTGTCGGCATAGGTAAGGTCAGGCTGGTTCAAGTTAGGCTTTTCCTGACTTGTGGAAGCTGATGAACAGGAAGTAGGAGGATGAAACAGAGACAGTGGTGTGGAAGAGGGCTAGGGGAGGAAGTGATTTGGGGGTGGGGAGCAGGGCACAGGTTGGTAGATGCAGAGGATGTAGAGATAATATGATCCGAATGAATCCACCATCCATAATCCATTAATGAGATATGGATTCCATGATGGGCTGGGCAGGCAAACCAACAGGAGATAAAGAACTAGCCACAAGATCCAGTTCTGAATTGTGGTGATATATATATATATAGAGAGAGATATATAGATATATATAGATATAGATATACACACATATATATCTCTTTTAAATACTACTGAACCATGGAAGTGGATAATTTTGAATTATATCACAATGAAACTATTGTGTGTGGGCAGGAATAGATCCAGTTTTGGTAGAATGGTGGTTCTCAACCTGTGAGTCATGACCCCTTTGGGGGTTGAAGGACCCTTTCACAGGGGTCGCCTAATTCATCCTGCATATCATACATTTACATTATGATTCATAACAGTAGCAAAATGACAGTTATGAAGTAGCAACTAAAATAATTGTACGGTTGGGGTCACTACAACATGAGGCACTGTATAAAGCATAGCGGCATTAGGAAGGTTGAGGACCACTGCAGTAGAAGGTGAAGGACTCAGCCCATACATACCCTTCCTCAAAAGGGTTGATACAATTCCTACCCGCCACATGCATGTAAGAGTCTACTCCAAACAGAACATGTTTAAACATGCCTCCGAGACCGGTGCTGTAGATAAATTCTCTCAATAGCATGCCTGAATTCACTTCATTTGGGGGCTTTCAAAAAGAAACAAATAAACGATAAACAGTCAAATCAAAAACGGTCATCTGAAAAGCGATGGTGACCTTGGGGGGAGGATCCCAATGATTTTGTGGATGCTTTGTTTTGCCGTGCACAGAATCACGACAAGTCAGAACCGACTCAATGGCAGCTAACAGTAGGTGGTCGTCATGGCTTATTTTCCCAAAGGAAACCGGAGCACCATTATTTTTAAATCATTTTATTGGGGACTCGTGCAACTCTCATCACAATCCATACATCCATCCATTATATGCAAAGCACACTTATACATTTGTTGCCATCAAGATTCTCAAAACATTTTCTTTCTACTTAAACCTTTGGCATAAGTTCTTCATTTTCCCCTTCCCTCCCTGCTCCTCCTTCCCTTGACCCTTGGAAATTTATAAAGTATTATTCTTTTGTCATATCCCTCTCTGATTCTCCCTTTACTCCATTCCTGCTGTCCGTACCCCAGGGAGGAGGTTATGTGTAGATCCTTATAATCAGTTCCCCCTTTCTACTCCACCTTCCCGTCACCCTCCCATTATCGTCACTCTCACCACTGGTCCTGAAGGAATCATCTGTCCTGGATTCCCCGTGTTTCCGGTTCTTATCTGTACCAGTGTACATCCTCTGATATAGTCAGACTTGTAAAGTAGAATTGAGATCATGATTGTGTGTGTGTGTGTGTGTGTGTGTAGGAAGCATTAAAAAACTAGAGGAAAGTTGTATGTTTCATCATTGCTATACTGCATCCTGACTGGCTCCTCTCTTTCTTGCAACCCTTCTGTAAGGGGATGTCCAGTTGCCTACAGATGGACTTTGTGTCTCCACTCCACACTTCCCCTTAATCACAATGATATGGTTTTGTGTTCTTTGATGCCTACTACCTGACCCCATCAACATCTCGTGGTCACAGAGGCTGATATGTTCCTTTCATGTGGGCTTTGTTGCTTCTCAGCTAACTGGCCACTTGTTTATCTTCAAGCCTTTAAGACCCCAGATGCTACAGTTTTTGATAGCTGGGCACCATCAGCTTTCTTCACCACATTTGCTTGTACATCTGCTTTGTCTTCAGCTGAGAGGGTGAGCATCATGGAATGCCAGGTTAATACAACAAACTATTCTTGCATTGAGGGAGTACTTGATTAATGTTCAATTACCATCTGCTACCTTAATACTAAACTTAAAAATATATGTTCAGAGGTCTATTTCCTCATCATCACATATAAATATATTTACATATATACATGTCTGTATTAGACCTTTATAAATGCCCTTTGCCTCCAAGTTCTTTCCGCTAGTTCCTTTTGCTTTTCTCTGAACTATTATGTTCAGCCTTCATTTGGGTTTCAGTAATTCCTCTTGGTTATATTTCCCTTGATGAAGTCCCACCAGGCCTCCTACATCCTCCTTGCCATCGATTTTGGATCACTTGTTGTTCCCTTGTCCCTGTGTTTAACACCCACTTCCTTTCCCTGCCATGGATGCTTATTATGAATAAGTTTTAAGAAAACTTAAAACAATATCAATGAGGAAAAGGGCAGGAACATAGCATCAAGGAATTTTTTCACATCACAGCAATGCACCTGCTCATTTACAGAGGGTAGAAAGGGCTATCCCCTATGAGAATTTCACTGGGAAATCTATTTTGAATTTTTTCTTGTCACCCAAATACAAAGAACATTTAAAAGAAACATAATTTAAGCCCCCCAAGGATGCCAAAACTATCACACAGGAGTAGTGTGAATGGAGGAGCACAGGATTCTTCAGAGAAACCCCACATTCTGAAGTGTCTAGACTTAGATGGAGGGTAGGTTAAGAAACACTGGCTTCAAATTTTGATATTCTTGTTTAATAAGAGTTTCTTTTATTTTATAGCAATGTGGCTTTGTGTGTGTGTGTGTGTGTGTGTGTGTGGCATCACTGTCCTGGTGGGAGTAGGAAGCTCAGCCTTGCTCCTGGAGAGCTGCTGCTGGATTTGAACCGGCAACCCTGTGGGCCGCAGTCCCACACACAACTAGGCCACCAGGGCTCAGCCAAACAATGTGTTTTAAGTTAAAATGGCATATTTCTAAAGCCATAAGCTGTTCAGTACAGCCCTACAAGACAAGGTCAGAGAGGCAACCTACTTGTCCGTTACCCACTCTGGGACCCAGCAGAGTCCTATGTAACTCCCAAGTTCAGTGCACTCTACCCCAGGTAGGTTCTCTCTTGGGGACTCAATAGCATTTTTTGGCATCTGGCAAGGTAGGCTCCTTCCACAATAAAAACAAAGTCTAAAAACTTCTATCTTATCTGGAGGGAAATGTGGGTTTGGCTTTCCCAGTTCACTTGTTACTAAGGGTTTTAGCAAAGCCTTGGCTCAAAGCCTCCATCACCAGCCCCCTTCTGCATAAGTTCCGGGGGTTGCTGTTTCTGCCTTATGGCTGGGGAGGAGAAGGCAAGTGCAAATGATGATGGGGAAATAGGTTCTGATGGAGTCCTTGGCAGGAATTTTCCAATTCCATCTAGGAGAGAAAGCCAACTGAGAGATGCTATTTTCTATATTGACATCAGCTAAACAAAAGATGTGTGCCACCAATAAGAAAATAATGGAGCACTACCTACCACATGCGAACTGTGCTAACTTATTCTGGGTGTTGAGTCAATCGTGCCTCATTTGCCCCTTCCTAATTATTGGTGTTTTCAGCAGGTCAGGGGCTAGAAAGTGGTTTCAGTTCTTGCAGAGTGGCCAGCCTTGAAGCTTTGTGCACTCATCTGGGAAGCCCAGGAGCCAGGCTGTCTTACACACTCCAGATTCTTTCAGCAAGAGAGTGCATTGAAGCTAGAGAGAGGGGCAGGGAACGACCCAACCAGAAGCTGCAGTCTCTTACCCTAGCAAATGGGCAGGGCTCTGAGTTGGAAGACCTGCTAGTGAGGAGGCCTCTGTTTTCCCATCTGTCAAATGGTGCCATTGAACACTCTTCCCTCACAAGCACACAGGGCTGTTGTGAGGAGCCTGTGATGTCACCAACCGTGGACATCATCGGGGGAGTTCACCCTCAGAATCTTGCAGGCAGGATAGGCTGACCCTCACTCTCCAAGCCCAAGGACAGCAGGGAGAGAAAGAGCCTAGCTTTTGAGGAGCTTCAGGAGGGAAAGGTAGGCCCCAAGAAAATTGAATGTTTGTAGAATGTAGGCCGCAGTTAAAACATCTATGAGATCACAGATTTCTCTAGGAAAATGCTCAATTGGTGGGGTCATTTGAGGGGGCTTCAAAAAATTTGTGGGGAAATTTCATTATCTTTTAATTCTATTTTCCCAAGAGCTCTTTTGACATTCTGTGTTTGTCTCCTTCAGTTGATTTCCTCCTGGTGAAAAAGAAAGGAAGCTAGAGAAATAGAAGGAAAGAAGGAAGGAAGGAGCCTACACTGGATGAACTGGGGCCAGTGGAGGTGTGTGGGAAGGAGCATTGAACACACCAAATGGGGCCATTGTGAAGTCACCTTCTCCAACCTCCTTCCCAAACCAGAAGGCTTGTTGTAACTCCAACTCAAAGAACCTAGACAGAGAAGTGGTTTCTGAGGGCAACGATGAACTCACTTAGCTGCAGGGTTTCATCCCCTCATGAAAGTCAGCTCCTTTTCAGGATGAGGAAGTGCTGGGAAAACCAGAGATGGAGGCAAGGTAAGGAAAAAAGAACAGTAGTATGGGCATCAGAGAAAACTGGCTTCAAGTTTCCGCATGTGATCTAGGACACATCAGGGAAGAATAAAGATATTAAAATTTTTAAGCATGTAAAGTATGGGCCTAGCACATACACGGTACATTAGTAATATTGTCCAGAGGCAGGTGAAGAGTCCAGGGCTCTCCGGTCCATGGCCGAGGCCTGCTTTTCTGATCTTTTCATTAGTGGCTGGAAGCAGTCAGGGCCCCAATCCCTGGCAGTAAGGACAGCTGCAGTTTAGCTACACAAAGGAACTGTCAAGCATCCCCTCCCTTCCCCAGGGTTCTCGTTGCCAAGGCTGCCTCTCAGCTAGACATGGGGATGGCAGGTTTACTCTTCCCCAGAGGCAGGAGCAGATTTCCACAGGAGGGGCAGGCTTTCTGGGGCCAGTCCTCCCCAGGCCTTGATAAAGCCACAGGGAACAGGAATCTAGTGGCTGCTCCCAGCGTGATCACCCCAGGGAGCTCTACCTTTCCCCAGCTTTGTACTTAGGAGTCGCAAAGAAAAGGGTCCCTGGGGGTCCAGTGCTCCTTACCAAAGACCCAAGGGCCTGCAAGCCCCAACAAAGTCCCCGTTACAGCATGAGTGGGCCCACAAGTCAATTGGAATGCCTCACCCTATGTCTTTCCCCCCTATACCTTATTCTTTCATGTCTAAATACCATGCCATTGCCGGAGCAGTCCTTATATCATATGTCCAAGCAAACTTCTTGAGAGCAGAGACCCCAGCTTCTTCAGCACCCCAGCCTTGGCACCTGGGTCAGATCCAGGATGAACAGGGCTCACACAATGGCATTGAGCCCCAAATGGAGGCACTGAGTTGCAGTTTGGAAGGCTCTAGATGGAACTGATGTGCTTGTGGAACTGAAATGAGCAAGAAGTCAGATCATTTGCGTGAACATTTAAGCTGTCTGACTTATACCTTAACCCACCTTACAGACCTCAGTACCTTAAAGAAAACAAACATTGACACAATTGCTAAAATGAAACAAAGATATTATTAAACATTTATTTTGTTTCTCCTTATAAAAACAATGTGCATTCATTATAAAGGATGTAAATGTGTAAAAATAAAGTTATGCTATAACTTAGGGTGTGTGTGTGTGTGTGTGTGTGTGTGTGTATTTACAATCACCTAAAACCCATGGCCATTGGGCCGATTTCAACTCATAGAGTTTCTGAAACTGAAGTCCCTAAGGGAGCAGATTGTATCATTAAAAACATTTTTAAAACTTTATATCTGTGATTACACAGCTTATTTATGCATTTATAGTAATAGTATCTCCTTTGTACATTGAATTAAAGCATGTTTACATATATTCTCATTTGGTCTTAACATTCCTGAAACATCTTTAGGTGGGTTCTTTTCCACAGCAAAGGTGGTTGTTTTGTTTTTGTTTTTGAAATCATTTTATTGGGGGCTCATACCACTCTTACCACCATCCATCCATCAATCCATTGTGTCAAGCACATTTGCACATATGTTGCCATCATCATTTAAAAAACATTTTCTTTCTACTTGAGTCCTTGGTATTAGCTCATCCCCCCCTCCACCCCCCCACCCCCGTCAGATTGTATCACTTTTCTCCTGTGGAGCAACTGAAGGTCTTGAACCACCAACTTTGTGGTTAACAGTCCAATGCCTAACCCACCATTCCAGCACAGTGTCTTACCAATAACCATATGTATGTACATATATATGTTACTTAGTCCCACTATTTATATATCAATGTGCAAACTAATCTTCATTTGGTAATAAAGATATGCAGTTTCCAAATGTATATTTTAAGCATATTTCTCCAGCTGATGTGAGTCCAGAGGCCATCCTGAGGCTCTGAGTTGCTTGCCTAACAAAGCATACACAGAAGGGTTGTTGGTTGTTGTTGTTGGTAGGTGTCCTGGAGTTGGTTCTGACTCATTGTGACCCCATGTACAACAGAACAAACACTGCCAGGTCCTGTACTCTTCATAGTTCCATATTTGTTGGATCATAAGATGCACTTTACCTCCAAAAAACGTGAGGGTGGGGGGAAATGGGGGTGCATCTTATGGTCTGAAGGTGTGGTACCTCCGAACATCTGTTTATGATCCCATGCTCCCGCATACTGTGGATTGCTGTGTTTGGGGAGGGGGCAAGGAGATAGGGGAAGTTCCGCCTCCTGGAGTCTCAATGTCAGTCAGGTCATATGATCACCACAGTGCACACCTCTCCTCATTTGCCAATGAAAGTGATGATGGTTCTTAACACCACTGTTGAGTTTACACTGCTAAATATTACTGTATTTTGCTTTATCTTAATAAATATTTTAGTATACTGGTACTATTTGGTTCAGAATATTTTCTTCTTGTTTCCCTGCTCTAAAACCTGGGTGCATCTTATGGTCTGAAAAACGCAGTAATTGTTGTGTTTGAGCACATAGTTACAGCCTCGGTGCAATCCATCTTGTCAAAGGTCTTCGTCTTTCAGTCTCTGCTTTAGCAAGTTTGATCAGCAGGCACTGGCCTTTGCTCAGAACATGTCCAAAGTATGTGCGGTGGAGACCTGCCATCCTGGCTGCTAAAGAGCATTCTGGCTGTACTTGCTCCTAGGCAGATTTGTCTGATCTTCTTGAAGTCCTTGGCACTTCTAATTATCTTCACCAACACCATAATTCAAATGCGTCAATACTTCTTCAGTCTTCCTAAAATCTCATTGTCCAGCTTTCACATGCACAGGAAACAATTGGAAATACTCGGGTGTACATTACTCCTCACAGTCCCATTTTTCTTCTTTTTAGCACGTTAAAAAGGTCTGTGCAACAGTTTTACCTAGTGCAATATGAATTCCTTGACAAAAGCAATCTTTTCTCTGTTTATCATACTGTTTTCTACTGATCCAATTGTAAGGATTTTTGTTCTGGTTGCATTTAGATTTGATCCATACTAAAGACTGTATGTAGTCTGTGATCTTCATCAGTAAATGCGTTAGGTCCTCTTTGATTTCGCAAACAAGGTTCTTGTTTGGTCCATATCCAAGGTTGCTTATGTCTGTATTAGTCTGGATAGACTACACAAACAAATGCATAGATACACTCATATGTGTATGAGAAAGAGCTTTATATACAACAGCAACTGAATATTGAGAAAATAGCCCAGTCCAGATCAAGTCCATAAATCTGGTATTAGCCCATATCTCTGATATCAATCTATAGATTTCCCTTCTGGCTCCTTATACGCATGCAATGATGCCGAATGCAGGACGATCCGAGGCCAGTGGGTGGATCTTGTGGATCCAAGTGGTGGTGGAAGCATCTCAGCAGTTGCAGGGATCTCCATGTGGCTTCTCCAGCTCCGAGGCTCTGGCTGCCATCAGTGTGTGGATTGTCAACAAGAATGACTTTCAAGGATTGAGCAAGTGCCCTCCCTCCAGTGAGCTATTTATCAACTTAGTGCCTCCAAATGAAGTCATCAAGCTGTTACATGATTGACAGGTTAAAGCCCACCACTTTACTCATAAGTCTCAAATTGACAGCAGAGAGACTACTACAATGCCTCTTCTTCCCATATGGGTGCTATGCTCCTCTTCATATAGTTCGACTTCTTCAATTATTTGCTCAGCACATAGATTGAATGAGAATAGTGAAAGAATACATCTCTGAAACAACCTCTCCTGACTTAAAACCGTTCATAATCCTCTTATTCTGCTTAGACAACAGTCTCTTGTCCTATGCACAAGTTCTGTGTAAGTATATTGGCGTGTTCTGGAATTTCCATCCACTTCAATGTTATCTCTACTTTGTTATGATCCACACAGTCAAATGCTTTTGCAGAGTCAACAGAATACATCTTTTGGTATTCTCTGCTTTCAGTCAAGATCCATCTGCTGTCAGTAACCATATGCATCTTTCCATGTCTTCTGAATCTAGCTTGAATTTCTAGTATCTCCCTGTGGATGGACTGCTACAACTGTTGTTGAATTCTCTTTAGCAAAGCTTTAGTGGTAGGCTGAGCCCCGGTGGCGTAGTTCTTGAGTGCGGGACTGTGGCCCACTGGCTTGGCGGTTCAAATCCAGCAGCAGCTCTCCAGGAGCAAAGCTGCGCCTCCTACTCCCACCAGAGGGCAGCAATGCCTGGCCCCCAAAATTTAATAGTATATGATAGTAATGATATTGCTCAGTAATGCCCACATTTTTGGAATGAGCATGAACAGGGATCTCTTTCAGTCAGTTGGCCAAGGAACAGTCTCCCAAATTTCTTGGCATAGACGGATGAGTGCTTCTAGTGCTTCATCAACTTGCAGAGATGTTTCAGTTGGTATTGCTGTTTGTCAATGCCTTCAACGAAACTTGAACTTCATCCTTCAATACTTTTGGTTCTTGATCATAAGTGACCCCTTGAAAGAAGAGGAAGGAAGACTTCTACTGCCAGAAATATAGGTTCCTTTTTGGTCCTAACCTGTCTCTTAGAGAGATTGGGTGGCTTTGTGATTGGGAGCAGGGATAGACACCCAAGAACACTTGGAGCATGAGTTTGGAAAGTGACCTACCAGAAGGGAACTTGACTGTAAGTTATCTAGCACCTAGATAATAAGGATAATAAGGAACCCTAGTTAAATAATGATAAGGGTTTGGCTGCTGACTGAAAGCTGGTAGTTGAATCCACCGGTGACTCCACAGGAGAAAAGACTGCCATTCCTGTTAAGATCACCGTCTTGTGGGGAAGTTCTGCTTGGCATCACATGGTGTCGCTAAGCATAGGAAATCATGTCCCACCTATGCCTCCACCCCTTTCTCGGGTCAGGCATCGCGAGGTGGATCCCAGCACTCTTTCCAGCTGCTTTTTTTAAAGGTTTTTAGAGACCAGAAACAGGGCAAGAAGATGAATTTACATATTTTATTAAGAAGCGGGACCTCCAAAGTTAAATTCAAACTAAGGGAAGATCAGAGGAAGTCAGGATGAAAGGAGTTAGGAAACAGTGAGAGATCTAGGGCTGGGAGAGTGTCCCCAGTGGGTGGATGGGCCAGTGGAAGCAGAGGGAAGCAGCCGCAGACAGAAGTAGCTTTCCACACATCTTTGTTTCTTAGCCTTCTTCACCTCTTTGGGACAGCACACTTTCATTTAGACTGGAAGAATCCCAGGCACTGTTGCCTCATGCTCATCATAATGAAGGTAACAAGGAGTCAATTCTACACACACACACACACACACACACACACATCTAGAGCCTTTGTTCCTAGAGGCTTCCAGAGTCTATATACCAACAAGGTCAACAGCAAATGGGCAGACTAAGTCTACACAGCATGGTCATAGTCTTGCCTTGACCTGTTCTCTGGCCTGGAGCCAAACTGGCAGAGAAAGTAGGGGACTAGTCCCTTGGGAACTTTCTAGGGAAGCTTGGTGGGAAACACCTCAGATTCAGGATAAAGTCTTTTTTAAAAAGTTCATTTAGCTCTTTCAGTTCCTGGCGCTCCGGGAGCAGCAGGAGTCGCCCGGAAATGGCACAGAAACGGCGTCAAAAAACCCGATCACCACCATCTGAGTCTCTTGAGCGGGTGGACCCCAAGTTCCCGAGGAACATGCGCTTCGCCAAGAAGCACAAGAAGGGCCTGACGAAAATGGAGGCCGACAACGCCCGCACTGAGGCAGGAGCTTAGCCCACGGAGGTCAAGACCAAGACCCCAATGGGCGTCAACTGCAAGCTCAGCCGACTGGCCTACATCGCCCACCCCAGGCTTGCCAAGCCGGCTCGGGCACGTGTTGCCAAGGGTCTGAGGCTCTGCCGACCCAAGGCTAAGGCACAAAGCAAGGCTGCTGCCCCAGCCAAGGCCTCGACTCCAGCAAAAGCTCCCAAAGGCGCCCCTGCGCCCACAAAGTAGAGTTCTCCATGTGAGGGCCAGAGGGACTGGGGTGAGCCCTGGGCTGCCGCCTGCATGGTGCTGTGTCTTCTTGTGCTGTCTGTACACTAAACCCAGGTGGTGCTGTTAAAAAAAAAAAGGTTCAATTAAGTCACTTCTCTTGGCCAGCGTCTCCCCAGCGCCTGACTGACTCTGTATAAAACAGAGAGTCAAACTAGGGCCCTCGCCTTGGAGCTTCCTAGGGATGTGGAGATTGTTCATCAGCCATTTGCATTCTAGTGTAAAGTGAATTTCCCCACCCCTTCTCCCAGAAGCTAGAGTCAAAGATGAAATTATAAGACCCTCACCCAGGTAAGTAAGTACCAAACTAGGAGGCTGAAGCAGGATGTAGGCCTTAGTCCAGGTTTTCCCACTTTCCAGGCAACTGGTTTGAAGCTTGCTGCTCTCCTCCTCTGATCTCAGTGTCTTCCTTCCTATGTCAGGGAAGAAACGATTCCAAGATTGTTGAGTTATGCCGTCATAAATGGCAATACCTAAGTGAAGATATTTGACATGCACTAGGTGCTTAGTCATTGGGGCTGTCCTTCCTCACAGTCCTCAGGCCTAGCTGCTCATACAAATGTTGCCCTGTGGCAGATCTGGAGACCCCTGCTGGGCACTGTGCTGGGCACTGAGAGTTCTGAGTGACCTGGTTAAGTACCAAGCTGGAGCTTGACGTGGGCATTTATAGAGGTCTAAATACAGGCATGTACATATGTAAATATATTTATGTACGATGATGGGGAACTAGATCTATGTGCATATATTTATATGTTAGATACCAAGGAAGCAGATGGACATTGGGCCTCTACTCAAGCACTTCCTCAATGCAAGAGCACTTTGTTCTAATAACACAGTGTTCTGTAATGGCCTGCTTCCTGAAACAGTTGCTGAAGTAAGATGGGTCCATAGCAAACGTGGTGAAGATAGCTGATGATGTCTGGCTTTCAAAAGATATAGTGTCTGGGGTCTTATAGACAAACAAGTGGCAAACTGTCTGAGAAGTAACAAAGTTCACACAGAAGAAGCACACCAGCCCATGTGATCATGAGGTGTTGATGAAGCTGATTAGTATTAGGCATCAAAGACCCAGAACAAAAAAATCATAGGAATGTGTGAATGAGGGGGAGTGCGGAGTAGACACCCAAAGCCCATCTGTAGACAATTGGACAGAAGGATCACAAGGAAGAGACAAGTCAGTCAGGGTGCAGTATAGAACCTCTAGTTCTTTAGTACTTTCTCCTCCCCACCCCACCATCATGCCCTTACAAATTCGGTGAGATAAGAGCATGTACATGGATACCGATAAGAGCTGGAAACACAGGGAATTCATAACAGATAAACCCCTCAGGACCAATAGTGAGACTAGTGACACCAGGATATCTATAGATAGCCCCCTTCCAGAGGGACCGACAACAGAAAATTGGGTGAAGGGAGACATTGGTCAGTGTAAGGCATGAAAAAAAATTTACAAATTATCAAGAGTTCAAGAGGGAGGAAGGGTGGGGGAGGGAGGGTGAAAATGAGGAGCCGGTATCAAGGTCCCAAGGAGAAAGTAAATGATGGCAACAAATGTACAAATTGCTTGACACATGGATAGATGTATGGATTGTGATTAAAAAAAAACTGTACGAGCTCCCAATAAAATGATTTAAACAAAAACAAAACCAGATCCTGAAGCAGAACTTTAAGTCAGTTGTCTGGGCCGACCCGGACCTCACCTGCTGGATGTGGCCTGGACACCTGGAACTGACCCGACTAGTGACGTCATCCACACTTTGCCAAGTGCAGCTTTAACCTGAGGTTGGTGACCTGAGAAGGCATGGGGGAAATATTTCGGACTTGGCTTTATCTCAGGGATAGGGAGACAGGCCTGTACTCTGTGCCCTCTAGTCTACAGAATACATCCTAGCTAGTGGGAAGCAGGAAAGGTCCCAATCGATAGTGAAAACAGTATGAGAAGGTCGTATCAAACTTGCCAGGCAACAAGGCACATGAATATATGTTCAGCCTCACTAGTTAATCAAAACTACACTGGGAATGGCTTATCTTTGGACTCCTCCCCCCTCTTTTTTTTTTTTTTTTTTTTTGGAAAAAAGGAAAGCATTGTCTTCCTGGACTGTGCTATCCCAACTGACCTTGGTCTCCCCAAAACTATGTTTTTGGGCCTCCAGATCAACAGCTCATCCACTCAAGATATTTGCTTATGGCTAAGTTTTCATTAGATTTCCCCTTGTATGCTCTACTGTGCTCATGGAGATATCTACAGCAAGGTAATTACATTGGTAGAAATATCTTCTGTCAAACCTGCAGATGCTCTTGATGTAGTTCCACTCTCCTGACACCTGTATGGTCTGTCTCTTCACCTGCCCATACATTATTACTGTTGCAGGATTATTTACATAATCATATTTACCCCCATTGCCTTTAGATTATTTATTGTACAATCCCCCTTATATTCTTCAAAATGTCTTTCTTCACCGTCATCATTTTTGCTGACCTCCCTCTTATTAATTTTTTAAATTCTCAGGATAGCTAAGATTAAAAAGCTTGAAAATTCTGAGTCTAGGCATGAATATTCAGAAATGAACACACACAGACTCAGCTGTGGGGATGTAAGTGGAAGTTGACTTTACAAGAGCAACTCGGTATTTCGTTTCTAAACTGTTCCTTTGCTCAGCCAATTACCTGGAAGCAACTGAAAAAGCAAAGATAAGAGGATTCCCAGCAGCATTCATAATGGCAAAAAGGCACAGGAAATGCTCAATCAAATACAATACACAACACAATGTGCTTGCAAGCAATGAGCAATGTGTTCTGCAGGCATTAAAGCTTCCATGTCCTCAAAGTGTATTTATTGAAATGGAAAAGCATGTATACTAAGAAAGAATGAAAATATCAAGAATGTGATTTTATTTTGTTGTGGTGGTTAAAAATAAATGGTGGTGGTTGGGGGGGGGTGTTAGGGTTGACTAGAGAAACAAATTCATAGACACTCATATGTGTGTAAGAGAGAGTTTTGTATCCAAGAGTAATCATATATTATGAAAACATCCCAGTCCAGTCCAGATCAAGTCCATAAGTCCGGTAGTAGCCCATGAATTTTTTTTTCAGACTCATGCAGCACATGCAATAATTCTGAACGCAGGAAGAACACAGGGCAGTGGGTGGGAAGTCTTGTGGATCCAGTGGCATTGGAAGTATCTCACAGCTGGCATGGATCTCCACATAGTACCTCTGGCTCCCGGGCTCTGGCTGCCATCAATATCGCTCTAGGCAGCATGTCAATAGGAATGTCAAGCAGACAGTGTGTCCCATCTCCAAGGAGGAAGACAGGAGTTCCCAGAATGCTCAGGAGAAGGCCATGCCCACACAGAGGCCTCATTGGCTATCACCTGATTGATGGCTAAATTCTACCCCTTCACAAGTTGACAGGAGTTTATGCAACTGCCATAGGGGGTTTTGCAGGGGAGGTTGGGGGATTAAATGGGATGCTAATAAGGAGTAGAAGAGTGAAGAAAATATTCTAAAACTGATTGTGATGATGATTGTAGAACTCTTCTTGATTGCACTGTTGAACTGTGTGATATGTGAATTATATGCCAATAAAACTGATGGAAGGAATGCATATTCTTAGTAGTACTTTATGAGTAGGATGATTATGGTGGGGAGGGGAAAGGTGTTGAGGGGAACTTTGTGTCTGTTTTTCTGTCTGTTCCTAATTTTCTTCATTGAATATTTTGATTTTCTTAGTAATGAGGGAAAAATCCCCCACATAAAAATTCATGTGAGGCAAAATTTTAAGGGACAACCCGCCTAGCACTTTGTGACTGTGTACTTGTTGTGTGCTGTAGAACAACAAAGGGGCTCTGTGGTGCAGCGGTTAAAGCACTCTGCCTACAACTGGAAAGTCGGTGGGAGGAGTCTTCCTGGAAGAAAGAACTGGTGGCTGTTCCAACCTCATAATTGTAAACTGTGCTAATTTACATTTTGACTCTTCTAATAGGCTCCATTTTCACCCAGTGACAGTGATGCTTCAAGTCATGTTGCTTCATCAGCAAGGGCACTAAGCACACACTGGTGTTTTCCTTACTGTTGGTGCTTTCCTAGTTGATGGTGTTGTCAGATTTTCTAGTGTTTTAGCTACAATGTCATTGTGAGTAGTATTTGTGAACCTATATCAATGGCTTTTTTCAGAATTAAGTAGCAAAAGAAAAGGAAGGGGGGGGGAAAGGCTTTTCCTCAGTTACTAGTGACATTGTAACTAATAATGTCATTCAATGTAGAAAGATCTTACAAACCAATTTTTTGGTTAGTATTCTTTTTAAAAATTAAAAAAAATTGTGGTTCATATTCTTATAAGACATAATTTCATTTCAATAATTTATAACTATACTCATTACTTTTAAATCTAGGATTAAACTTGATAGTAAACATTCATTTTTTTTTTTTTTAGGCATCACTGCCCTCAGGTGGTGGGAGTAGGAGACCCAGCCTTTGCTCCTAGGAGCCAGAATTGAACCTCCATCCCAGTGGGCCACAGTTCCGCGCACAACCACTTTGCCACCGGGGCTCAGCCTAGCATTCATTTTTTAAAAACTTTCAAAGCTATGGAAATCCTGTGAAGGTAATTCTACTTTGTTCCGGTTAGGTTGGAATCGACTTGACAGGAAAGGATTTTTTTGTGTGGTTGGTTTCTGCCTTCTTGTGATACAAGTCAGAGTCCTGAACTGGAAACCAGGGCTTGAGTCTTATTTGCGGCTGGGTAAGTCTCTTCTCGTCTCTCACAGTGACTGGAGAGTCGAACTGCTTCTTTCAGTTTCGGAGGCTGTACATCCTTACCGGAGCAGAGTCTTGGTCAGACTCAACTTGGTGTCAGTGAGTTTTTTTTTTTTTTAAGTCTAGGTCGTTCCTCTTCTTTGGGGTTTCAGAGCTGAGACTTTTGAGAGTGTGATAATTCCTGACAGGTTTCCAGACAGCATGGGCGACGGCTCCCCTGAGCATCCTGAGTGGGAATCAGCCCCGCTAGCAGGTGCTCAGCTGCTCTTTGCCTGCATCCAGGGTTAGAAATCAGGGGCTTCATGCATGTGGATGGGATGACAAACAATGGCATCTTTGTTATCACTAGCCTCTGTGTGAAGCTTACCATCTTATTGCCTTATGAATTCAAGCACAAAAACCCAGCAGTGCTGGCCGTGCCTGTGACTTCTTTGCCAGGTCCCGGGTGGCGCAAAAGACCTCTTGAAGATGTTTAAGAGCCAAGATGTCGCTCCAAGGACTGAGGAGTGCCTGACTCGAGGCACGGTGTTTTTAATTGCCTTTGATTGATGGTGCAGACAGAGCCTATGGAAAGTATCATGGATTGCCAGAAGAGGAACCAAATCTATCTGGGAAGAAGCACAACCAGCATGGCCCTTAGAAGATAAGGTAGCAAGACTTACTTTCACACGCTTTGGATCATTATCTGGGGAAACCAGTCCCTGGAGAAGGGTCTCATGCTTGATAAAATAGATTGTCAGCAGAAGACAGGAAAACCTTCAGTGCGATGGATGGGTCGACAGAGTGAGGCCGCAACCATGAGTTCAGACATTGCAAGAACTGTGGCAGTGCTTTGTCCTGCTGTACATAAGGTAGCATTATCATTTGATGCCAATTTGACAGCATCTAACCACAACAAATGGTTCTCCAAAGTATGCTTTCACAAACGGGGTTTCATCCAAGCTTTATCCACCCCAGTGAGAAGCAACTTCATTTTATAGATGAAGCACATGAGACCCAAGGCAATGGGATGAGCTGCTTAATTCTCAATTGGTATGTAGTGGAGCTAGAATTCAATCCTCGCCAGTGACTTTTCCATTGCTCTGTTGTTTCTCCCCCCTCATCCCCATCTTTTCCACCTTGGGATATGAGACTACAAGCAAAATTGCGCGCTGGCTTCCTCTTGACCTTTCTGATGTTGGAATCCTGCCTGTGCTCTCTATTCAAAGAGCATTCTACAGTTGGGCATCTGTGCAGGAAACCCCATGTGTAGAATCTTGTTATCAGCCAGCATCACTCCTCTTGGCTTTCTTTGGAGCATCTTCCCTCTTCCACTTGTCCTGGAGGGACTGTTGATCCTGGGGTACTTGGGAGCTGGGATCCAGAGTGTGTCCCAGCTCACCTTCCATGAGTTCCCAATAGCCATTGCATCTCAACATAAACTAAAATGCTCTCCCTCTCCCTGGCTGACGGACAACAGAAAAGTGGGTGAAGGGAGATGTCGGGCAGTGTAAGACTTGACAAAATAATAATTTAGAAATTACCAAGGGTTCATGAGAGGGGGGACAGGGGTGGAGGGGGGAAATGAGGAGCTGATACCAAGGGCTCAAGTAGAAAGCAAATGTTTTGAGAATGAGGCTAGCAACAAATGTACAAATGTGCTTGACACAGTGGGTGACTGGATGGATTGTGAAAAGAGTCGTACGGGCCCCTAATAAAATGATTAAAAACAAAACCAAAAAATACTAAAGTCCTCACAACTTGGCCAATAAGAAGCATTATGGTAAATGGAGAAAAGACTGAACTTGTCAAGGATTTCATTTTGCTTGGATTACTTCTCCCAAGGGCAACCACTGACCTCCCTTGGTCCCAGGGACCCAGGAGTGAGGGAAGATTAGCTGTGGCCAGGACCTCCAGGCTCTCAGAAGGACTGGGGGGAAATTCCCCACGAGAGCCAGTAGGGTTGGCAAGATCATTTTGACGACCCTCCATTGAGCACGTGTCCCGTGATGGGGTTGCTCAACAGGCTCCCAGCATTTTCTCTGGGCCACAGAGGCAAGCAGTCCTCCAGCTTCAGAATCATCAAGACGAGGATTATGGGGGACAATGCCAGGGTGGAGCTTCACTCTGCAAAGGGCCACCCTGGAGATGGCTGAGATGTGAAGGAGAGGAGTAAAGGGGACATTATCTGACAAGAATGGAGGGCTCGGATTCCCTTCACTTTGTATTAAAGACAACAACACAGAATAAGTTGGCTTTGAACAAACAAACTGATGTGGCAGCTGTCAGCCTGTGCTGTCAATGTCTGAACCAGAGCTACAGGTCTGAGGTTACCTCCTCACACCTCAGCTAGACATGGGAAAGCTGAGTCCCACAGAGGTGACAGGACTGGTCTGAATTGCTAAGCCAGGGCTTGAGTCTCCATGCTTAATACATGGTTTTTTCTCCTCAAGAGAAGGGGTGAGGCAGAAAGAGTGTCTGCTTTTCCAGAAGGAGGGCACCCATTGCTCCTGCTGTACCTTCTGCTCCTCGCCGTTCATGTGCAACGTTTGAACCAGACGCCTCACTCAGAACAAGTCGCCCCAGCCCTGGCAGAAAACTTGTGTCCCAGCACCAGGACTGCCAGTGGCCTCTCGTTTCCAAATAAAATATTTCCTTTTAGCTGGGAAGCAAGATCTTTGTTTAGATGAGAAGAAATCAGTATCCGCCCCTATTGTGCAGCATCCACAGAGGCTCACTGATGCCTGGGTTGGTCTCCTGTTGTTTGAATAATGGCTTGCTTCACTTAGGTCTCCCTCGTCCACTCGACTGTAAGTCCCTGAAGAGCCAGGAGTACGTTCTATTGGTCACGGAGTCGTCCTAGTGTCTGTCTGGGCACAGCAAGTGCCTAATGAATGCTTGTTCAATTGAAATGGAAAACAAGAATGAAGTTCTAACAGGCAACTCTTTTGCTGTTAGTGCAATGGGGTGTGGTGTGTGTGTGTGTGTGTGTGTGTATGTGTGTGTGGGGGGGGGTGTTGGTGGTGGAATGAATGAACAGTGGGAACAAGATGCCCTATGTGTGGCCTTAGAATTTGGGACCCATGAAACATCATGGGACGAAAGTACTTCAGAGAGTGAAGGGAGAGCTAGAAATTGATAAAGAGAGCAAAAAAATTTAATAAAATTGCTAGTTCCAAGCTGGCAAAAGTGATTGGATGTACGGATTCACACTAGGGTGTTGGTGACATGTTCATCCCTGCTGGTATGGTTTTAAATTGACACAACTGGTTGCAAAAGAAATATAACAAGATCTAGGGAGTTGATGCTCAGAACCCTTTGGCCTACGAATTCCCCTTCTGAGTGGACTTGGCGAAACTTCAATACCCAGAGGGCCTTGGACAAGAATGTCTGATTTAGCAGCATTTATAATAAAATAGAGTCTACTCACAGCAGGGGCTGACCTGTGAGCAATTTCAGACAACGGAATCATTCTACCTAGCAACCAAGTCAATGGGTGAGAGCTCCATGTATCAATATGAGTTGATTTCAGGGCCCCAGTCCCTGGAGAGGAGGCTCGTGCTTGGGAAGTAGAGGGGCAGTGGAGAAGGGGGAGGCCCTGTGTGAACAGGCTTCAACTTAGCAGCAGTCGTGAGGGTGGCACAGGACTACACAGTGTCTCCTTCTGTCGTGCACAGGGTGGGGCTCAACTCGATGACACCCAACAACAAACAACAGATCACTGCCCCCAAAGGGAAATGTTGACTTAAAAACCAAACTGCGAAAGGAACCCTATAAGATGATGGCTTCTGAATAAATGTAGAAGCCTGCAAAAGCATCCTAAATAACTTCTATGAATACATAAACTTAACCAATGTATCGAGCTATGGACATGAGTGCTCTACGCTAAATTCATGAAAGGTGAGGAACAGGCTGTGAAAGGATCTACAGGAAACCTCAACTGAGTTGGAATTTATTTTTTTAAATGGAGAAAGAAAAGAACGTGAAGCAAGTATAATATTAGGAAGTAGGTGGTGTGTGTGTGTGTGTGTGTGTGCATGTATTCACTCCATTAGTCTTTCTGTAGATGTGAATGTTTCAAATACTTCACCATGAAAATGGATTTAGTTAATGTGTTAGTCTGGGTAGAATAGAGGAACAAGTACATAGACTTGCATATGGATATAAAGAAAAGGTTTATATACAAGAGGAATAGGACATTGAGAAAGCATCCCAGCCCAGTCCAGTTCAAAGTCATAAATCCAATATTAGCTCAAAAGTCCAATATCAGTCTATAATATCTCCTTCCGACTCACGAAGTCACAGGTCAGTGGGTGCAGAGTCCCGGCGCTGACAGGGGTCACCTCATGATTCCTCGTTTCCAGGGCTCAGGGTCCATCAACAGCATCCAGTGGTGGTAGAAGCAACTCAGCACTGGCAGGGGTCTCCAGGTGGCTTCTCCAGTTTCGGAGGTCTGGCTCCATCAGGGCAAGGCCGTGTGGCTTCTCCTCAGGCTCCTTGGACGCAACCATCTTGTTTTATTCGTAGTTTGTTGTCTCTGAGACTAACTCCCAACAACTGGAGAGATAGTTTCTCATCCCCATGAGGGAAATATCGCGAGATTTCCCAGACGTATCAGGAGAAAGTCATGTCCACACAGAGGCCTCATTGGCTACTCAATGACTGTCTCCAGAGTAACAGGCTTGACTCCACCCCTACATCTCAATCATGAAATTAACATCAGCACATGACTGCCACAGTTAACAAAAATATATATATATATATATATAACTCGAGAGCTCATTAAAAGATGTAAAATAAATGTACCCTGAGTAGCTACAATGTAACAAGGACTTCATGTGAGGTTGAATCATTAGTCCATATGCCTATAGGCTGTGATGATGTCGTTGTTAGATGTCATTGAGGTGGTTCCAATACACAGTAACCTTATGTACAACAGAACAAAACACTGTCCCGTTCTGTGACCTTCTTAACATTGTTCCCGTGCCTGAGGTGTTATCCATCGCCTTGAGGGTCTTCCTCTTTCACCTGCCCCTCTGCTCTAGCCAGCACGATGACTGGTCTCTTCTGACATGTCCCAAGTCTGGAAGGTGAAATCTTGCCATTCTCGCCTCTAAGCAACCCTCTGGCTGTACTTCTTGCAAGGCAGACAGCTTCATCGTGGTACTTTGAATAGTCTTCATCAGCGCCATACTCTGTCAGTTTGTCATACTGCGGCAGTTTACGTGTTGCTGGGAGGCTGAAAGATAGGCTGCTGGTAATTTGAATGCCAGCGTGGTCACCAAAGGGAACGGGTTTCAGTGGAGCTTCCAAACTAAGAACAGCCTATGGAGAAAGAGGTATCAGATGCCAAAAATCTTACACATATTGTCAGATATATACATACGAACTTCTTTCTTGCAAACTTTTTGAATGGATTATTTTCTAGCTGTAAGCCTAAGGCAAAACCTAAAGGATACATACATCTACACTGGACAGGTTCTGCGGCCTGACAAGTTTAGGTTGGGGAAGTCTTGCCTGGCACTAGGGTGGTCAGATATATATATATCTGAGCTAATGGTAGGTGGGTCTAAAAGGGAAAGGGAGGTGCCTTGTGCTGTGGTTGCAAGTTTCAGGTCCAGAGATGTCCTGTCAGTAAATCATTTTTTTTTTTCCTCAGCAAACTTGCTTCCCAGAATGCTAGGGAGAGGAGGCAGTGTTCTGTCAGGCGAGATAAGCCTTGTGTAACACTGGAGGTAGTAAATGCTTTGAAGTTCAACAGGTCATTTATCTTCTTGAGAGGCTGGAACAAGGGGCTGCCTGGTCCCAGCCACCCCAAACATCACCTTTTGTGCATTTTACAGAATGTGAGTGGACAAAGATGGGAAGGAGTCCTGAATGGTTGGTGATTTTTTTCTGAGGTCTGATTCAGTGCTGAGAGAAACAAACACAGAGACAAGATCATCCCCGCCCAGGCTACCGGAGCAAAGCCATGTACTCTGTTATCATTTCCCAAAGGATGTGTCCCCTTTTCCTCTCCCTTTCTGACCTCTGCTTTCCATTTCCCTCCCTTCGTCCTCTTCCTGAGGTCAGGCTGCTGTTGATCCCTCTGTCAGAACCTCCTCTGAGGACCAAGCCTGGGAACAGGCCCGGAAACTCTCTTTGCACATGGCTGGGTTGAGCCTTAGAGATTCGGTTATTGGAGACTGGGGCTAGTAGGTAGGTTAAGGCCTCTGGGAAGATTTGGGGTCAGCCCTGCCCTGGGCTCAACTCTTGTCATCCAGGATGTCACAAGGCTCGGGGAAGATCGCTGCAGAACTCCCTCTGCCTCCTCTGTCCATGTGATGTGACCGAAGATGATGGCTCTCCAGGGGGTCCCATCCAGCACATGCCTAAGCACATGTCCAAGCACAGAACCAAGGATCCATGCCCCAAACAGAGAGGCTTCTCAAGTCACTGAGAACACTGGGATTTTTTTGGTATTGTTTTACATACAAAGACTGTGAGCTTTATTTTCTTATCACGTTTCATTTTAGATTTTTAACTTTCACAGTTTGTCCAGGGCTTGCTTGTTTTTTCTTTCCTTCTCCCTTCCTTCTTATCAAAGAGTCAGTTGGTGGCCCAATAGTCATGTTTTGTGCCTATCCTGGGCAAACTAGGTCCACATTATAGTCCAAGACTATATCTCTCAATGGGAGTAGAAAATCTCCTTGTGGAGAGTGGAGGTGAGGCTAGCTTGTTACCTAGTTCTGTCCCAGGTCCAGCCTGGCTCAGATGACGTCTTTCTTCGCCATGGGTCTCTACCTCATGGGTCTCACCCCAGTTCACCGCTCTCCGACCTGTGTGCCAATGGCAATTGTACAGGTTGTCTCTGAGCCAGACCAAGTGAAACGTGAATCATGACTGTTAATCCTTCTGGATTCGCCTCTATCAGACATGAGCTCCCCCTTGCCTCAGAATCTCAGTATCACTTGCAGCTGCTGCCTATGACCATCTTCTTTTAGACAGAGATAAGCACTGTCCTCCCTCTCTTTAAAGTACACCTCTCAGAGGTGAGCATGCTGCATTCCTTTCTATTCAAAATCAGAAAGGAGAACTCTGAGTAGAATACACCACTGGGCTGTTTTTGACTC
Source organism: Nesogale talazaci (assembly GCA_004026705.1). Classification (NCBI taxonomy): domain Eukaryota; kingdom Metazoa; phylum Chordata; class Mammalia; order Afrosoricida; family Tenrecidae; genus Nesogale; species Nesogale talazaci. The sequence goes on from PVJH01007300.1 coordinate 27,960, forward strand.
AAGAGATCCCAGCTGTGTCAGCTTGATGGCTGGTTTTTCAAAGGAGCTCCTCAGGCTTTCTTTGGAAATGCCTCCAGGTGGACTTGAATCTCCAATGGTTCAGTTAGCAGCCAACGGTGTAATCCGTTGCTCTGTGATCCCTGGAGATCAAGTGTGGGCTGGCGTGGAGGGCTCGTCCCCTGCCTTGCTGACTGAAGAGGTGTCAGAGAGCACCTGCAGGTAGGGTGACTTGATGACACATGCACCACCCAAACCCAAACCTAACTTCTTGCCATGGAGTTGATGCTGATGCTGAGTGACCCCACAGGTCAAGGAAGAACTGGCCTGTGGGTTCCCAAGACTTAACTCTCAATGGGAGTAGAAAGTCAATCTTTCTCCCGAGGAAAAAGAAACTGGTGGTTTTGAACTGCCGACCTTGTGGGTCACAGCCCAACTCATAACCACTGTGTCACCAGAGCTCTCGGCAGACCCCACACACACGCTGACGTATTTTGTCTCCCCGTCCTGGACACACCTCCATGGTGAAAGCCACCCATCCCATCCCTTGTTCTTCTCATCCATCCCCCACCACACCGGCAGAGGTCTAGAGCTGGAAAAGACCTTCAATAGACAGTCATTGCACCGGCAAGACTGAGGTGGAGAGCAAAGAGACCCGACCAGGTTCACTCACGGTTGGTGACCAAGGCAGAGTGAGTGGTCAGTATCCACATGGTAATGGCAGCTGTGGCACAGTGAAGACACAACACTTATTTTTCCCAGACGTAGACAGGTCACTCAACCTCTCTGAACCTAGAATCGTCATCTGTGAAATTCTCTTCTGTGTGGTTTCATGGTTCTTGCAAACAATAAGGATGGTGGCCAGGTAAGTCTCCCATCCTTTCCTCTGGCTTTAAAAGTTCAGCTTTCCTCTGCAAGTGATATATTTGCAAGTTTTGCAACTATGTTTTCCTGTTATGTTGTGGTGGTCATGTACTTGATGTCAATTTCATGATTGGGATGTAGGGGTGGAGTCTAGCCTGTTAATCTGGAGATAGTCAATAAGACCTCTGTGTGGGCATGGTTTTCTCCTGAGAATTCTGGGAAGTCTCAAGGTATTTCCCAATTGGAGAAGAGAGACTTGACTCATTCTCTCTTGGAGACGAACTACTGACAAGAGGAGATGACAGCCTGCAGATTAATCCTGATTCCTGGAGACCGGAGAAGACGAAGAACAAGTCACATGAACTTGCCTGATGGAACCAGACCTCTGGGGCCAGAGAAGCCACAGAGAGACCCCTGCCAGCGCTGAGATGTTTCTACCCCAGCTGGATACACAAGATTCTGCACTCACTAGCCTTTGATTGTCCTGGTGTCATTGCAAGTGCTTTGTAAGTCGGAAGGAGACTTTATAGACTATTTGGGACATATGGGCTAATATTGGACTTATGACTTTGGACTGGACTGGGTTGGGATGCTTTCTCAATGTTCCATTCCTCTTGTGTATCAACCTTTCCCTTATTTCCATATGTGTGTTTATGAATTTGTTCCTCTAGTCTACCTGGACTAACACAAATGTTTTTTTAACTTTTGTAGTATATTTATTATTATATATATTATATTTATTTATTGTGCCAAAGTTTGTGGTTTTGATGCAATTGAATGCATCCATCATTAAGGTTTGGGGTCTTTGTGTCTTACTTAAGGTTCAAAATGCAGAGCTCAAGTAGAAAGCAAATGTTTTGATAATGATGAGGGTCACAAATGTACAAATGAATTCGACACAATGGATGGGTGCATGGATTGTGATAAGAGTTGTATGAATCCCCAGTAAAATGATTTAAAAAAAGAAAAAAAATTCAGAGCCCTTTTAAATGACAGACTTCCTAGACAATCTCAAGAGAGGAAGCATAAATTTAACAATATGTACAAATTCTCTCATGGGCGAAATGCAGATTAAAATTATGTCAAGAAATAATTTTCCCATGGTCAGATTAACAAAGTCCAAATGTTTGATAAGACGGTGTTAGTGAAGCGAATGGAAACAAGCATTCTCATTCTTGGCCGTTGGAAGTAGAAGTTGGTGTGACTCATAAAAAGTTTTTGACCTTGTTTGCTAATATTTAAAACGCAGATACCTTTCACCCCAGCAATTCGCCTCTAGCAGTTGAACGGCGGACATTCCTTCCTTCAGTCATTCTTTCAGTTAGGTGCTTCCGAGTCAGTGCTGATCCCTACCCACCTTCTGCACAACAACGGAGACGCGGCCCGGCCTACGCCAGCCTCACAATCGCTCTGACGTTTGCGCCCATTGTTGCAGCCACTGTGCCAAGGGCCTTCCTCTCTTTCACGGCCCCCCCCCCACTGTACCCAGCACGATGTCTTTCTCCAGGGTCTGGTCTCTCCTGACAACGTGTCCACAGAACTTTGTATGAAACAGGACCAGGAAGAGAGTGTACCCGGACAAACTCTCGATGCTCATATACTAAGGCGGCTGGGAGGCTGGGGCTTCTGTGAACCTTCATGTTCGTGGAGTAGAGAGGCACTCCACGTTCACCTAAAGTTATTCCCCATGATGTCCCCCACAGTAACGCCAATTTTATGGTGCTTCTTGCAAGCACGTGCTTGCTACTCTATACCCTTGCGAGTTAACTGCTCAGAGGCCACTTACCTGAAAGTTGTCCGCCATGCAGCGCAATCAGACTCTCTTGTCTGTCCCACCTCAAGCAGGACCCACTTTCTGATAAGGATGCTAGACTGTTCCCCTGGAGAAGAGTTCAAAGACACCTAAGGTCAAGCCAGCTCAGAGCTGACCAAGGTTAGGCTTCCATCTTGACTCTAGAATCTGCTTATCTTGTTCCATGTGACCTTCCTGTCACATGCATGTCTCTAGTACTTCCAGGTGTATACACCTGGCTCATTCCCCTCATGTTATGTGTATGCTTCTAATACGATCCTTGACTTGCACATCTGAGATTATATGTCGTGAGCTGCACGAGCAGTGATTAGAGAACGCTCAATGATTAGAGAACGCTCAATTCAATTTTTGAATGTTTGGTTTATTCACTGCGAACATTCACTGCAAATATCACACATCAAATAATTTGAAGTCTTAGGGGTTAAGTAAAAGTAAAGTATAATGTAGCAAACAAGTATAATGGTATATGATCATAAAGGTTAATTCAGCAAGCATTTCAAAATTAAAAGTTCCAGTTCTTTATGGCCAATGCCTTCATTGGTGTCCTCACTCTGGGTATCAGTTGGAGAGAGTAGGAGTTGATGTCTCCTGGATCCTACCTCTCTGACTTGACCAACTCTGGAGTCCAAGTTTTATACACTGTGGTAATTAAAGTTTAGAAATTCCCATGATGTCCAGTTGCCTTGGTTACTTCTTATTAGTCTGGTATATTTGGTGGTTAGATGCCGAGTGCTCTTTGAGTGTTCTTCTGGTGGGAAGGTATAATCTCTTGTAGCAGGTGGGTGTTGAATTGTGCAAAGGTTGTTTATGTACATTTGGTGGTCAGCAGGAATGCATATCTCTTGGTTTCTACTTGTATTGTTTGATTTCATGACTGCTGCTCTCATGAGAGTTGTTTGTGGATCCTACCAAGATGAAATCCTTGACAAACTTCATTCTTTTCTCCATTTATCATGATGCTACCTACTGGTCCAACTGTGACTTGCATAATATGAAATCATATGTATAAAATATTATTCATAATAGCATTGTTTGTAAAAGCAAACAAATATCCTAAATATCCATAAGCATTGAGAAATGTTATGCTACATCCATGAATGTACTATGTAGTGAAATAAGAAATGAAGATGCTATTTACAGAGTGACATGGAGAAAAATCCATGTTGTGGTGAAAAAAGCAAGGTTCAGAGTAGTATATCATATGCTATAATTTGTTTTGTTTTGTTTTAAATTTATTTTTTTTTGGCATCACTGCCCTCAGGTGGTGGGAGTAGGAGGCCCAGCCTTTGCTCCTGGGAGCTGGAATTGAACCTCCAACCCAGTGGGCCGCAGTCCCGCGCACAACCACTACGCCACCGGGGCTCAGCCCTATAATTTGTTTTTAAAAGGATCAAGAATACATATTCTTATGTATTATACATTATCATATAAAACATATATATAACAAGGGGTGACCACCTGTGAGATAACTATTGGTTTCTACTCATTGGAAACAAAAGAGAGTAAGGACACCGAAGAATCAAGGAGAAACTAGTTGTGATAGTCTGGGTAGACTACAGAAACAAATTCATAAACACACATATGGATGGGTATAAGGGAAAGGTTTATATACAAGAGAAATGGAACATTGAGAAAGCATCCCAATCCAGTCCAGTCCAAGGTCATAAGTTCGATATTAGCCCATATGTCGGATACCAGTCTATAAAGTCTCCTTCCGACTTGTGAAGCACATGCAATGACACCAGGACAAGCACAGGCCAGTGGGTGCAGAGTCTTGCGTATCCAGCAGCAGTAGAAGAGTTCTAGCGCTGGGAGGGGTCTCCCCATGGCTCCTCATTTTCAGGACTCAGGGTCCATCAACAGTATCCAGGGGCAGTAGAAGCCTCTCAGTGCTGGCAGGGGTCTCTCTGTGACTTTTCTGACTTCATAGGTCTGGTTCCATCAGGGTAAACTGGTGGGGCTTCTCCTCTGGCTTCTCCAGTTCCTGGGACTCAGGGTCTATGATGTCATCTTGTTTAGTCTGTCGAGCATCTCCCAAGAACTAAGTCTCAGGTCTCTCATCTCCACGGGGGAAATATCGTGAGATTTCCCAGAATTCTCAGAGAAAGCCATGCCCACACAGAGATCTCATTGGCTATCTCCAGATTGACAGGCTAGACTCCACCCCTACACTCTTAGTCAAATTGGCACGAGAGTATGTGACTGCCACACTAGTCCACAGGACCAACGAATAGGCCTCATGAACCATGGATTCATCTAGCCTGAGAGAAGAACTAGAATGGCTACTGACCATACTAACCAGGGACAGCATAGAAGATCCTGGAGAAAAAGGGAGAAAAAGAAAGAACAAAACTCAGTTTCCTAAAACAAACAGACTTCCTGATAGTAACTGATAGAGAGAGTCCTGGGACCATCCCTATGAAGATACTCTTTGAACTTGGACCTGCAGCTACTCCCAGGGGTCAGCTTACCCCCCAAATAATACATTGGCTAATAAAAGCAGCAATGTATTTCCCAAGCACAGAGTCCTTTAAGTAATCAACTCTATGAGACCTGCCAACATTCACCCTCAAAGATGAGCACCTAAGGAGGGGCAGGGAAGCCAGGTTGATGAAAACAGAATTGTTAAATGAGGACTTAATGTGCTATGTAGGCTTTCATCTAGAACAAAATTATATATATAAGTGAGTAGAGAAATAGCTAGATATAGAAACATGTAATATCTATTGCTATATGAAACATGTTCTTTCTTTTAAAAATTATTTTATGGGGGGGCTCATACAACTCTTATCGCAATCCATATATTCATCCATTGTGTCAAGCACATTTGTGCACTTGTTGCCACCATCATTCTCAGAATGTCTGTTTTCTACTTGAGCCCTTGGTATCAGCACTTAATTTTCCTCCTCTCTTCCTGCTCCCCCTCCTTCATGAACCCTTGATAATTTATAAATTTTTTTTCATGTTTTCCACTGTTTGATGTCTCCCTTCACTAACTTTTCTGTTGTCCAACCCCCAGGATGGGGGTTAGATGTAGATCATTTGGATCAGTTTCCCTTTTGCACCCTACCTTCCCTTCCCCTCCTGGAATCTCTACTCTGATTACTGGTCCCGAGAGATTTATCTGTCCTGGATTCCCTGGGTTTCCAGCTCTGATCTGTACCAGTGTCCATCCATGGTCATAAGATAACATTGGTGTGTGTGTGTGTGTGTGTGTGTGTGTGTGTGTGAAGAGGAAGCATTAAAGAACTAGAAGAAAGTAGTATGTTTCATTGGTGCTACACCATACCCTGACTGGCTCGTCTCCTCCTTGAGACCCTTCTGTAAGAGGATGTCCAATTGCCTGCAGATGGGTTTGGGGCCTCCATTCCACTCTCCTTCACAACCATATGATTTTTTGTTCTTTAAAGCCTGATACCTGATCCTATTGACATATAATCACACAGGCTGTGTGCTTCTTCCATGTGGGCTTTGTTGCTTTTCAGCTAGAGGGATGCTTCTTTACCTTCAAGCCTTTAAGACTTCAGATGTCATATCTTTTGATAGCTGGGCACATGCTCTTTCTTAAACAATCTTATATATCTATATATTTAAATCCTCAGAAAGGTTCATGCGTCACTATTAGTTACGGGTGGAGGGAAAACTTCCCGTATCTATTTTAAGATTTCTGAAGTGTGCAAATGCTGTTTGCATTTACACAGTATTGAACGAAAATCTTAAATAGTGACAGGTTTGTGTAACCCAATCCAGAATATTAAATCAGACTCTGAGTTGTATCGATTTTTCTAAATTATTGTTATTATTAGTTATTGTTACAGTTCCCTGTAGCCGGTCCCAAGAAGACCCACTGGGATTTTGGATCCAGCAGTGAAGCCCTGGGTCTGTGCAGCGCCACCTGGTGGTTTAAGTCAGACAAACTTCCACGCCTCCACCGGCTACACCCGTGCAGACGCAGAGGAGGAAGGCAGGGGCCGCCTGAAACTGCACGTCCAAGCTTTTTTTTCTTTCCATTTAAGCCCTTGGCCTCGGTTCCTCGTTCTTTTCCCCTCCCTCCCCGTTTCCCCATCCCTCAAGAACCCTTGATAATTTATCAATTATTATTACTTTGTCATATCTTACACGTTGTACCTTAATGGGTTCATCTTCTCCCTGCAACCCCTCTGTAAGGGGAACTCTGTAACCTACAGATTGACTTTGGGTCCCCAACCTGTACTTACCTTCATTTACAATAAAATTTTTAGTTCTCATATTAAAGTGACCAGATTTTTAAGTGACTGGGGCGGGGGTGGTAGTGAGGGGGGATTCTTGATTAAAAATTTGGTCTATATGGAGCAACAAAAATTTTCTTAGAATGCAAAAATGGTATCATAATATATTTATTTTCATTTTAAAAGACAACAGGACATTGTTAAATTGTTAAAAAGCGGGACATCTGGTCACTTAATTCTCAGATGCCTGCTACCCGGTTCCTCCAACACCTTGTGCTCACACAGACTGGTGTGCTTCTTCCATGTGGGCTTTTTTAACTTCTGAGCTAGATGGCCGCTTGTTTACCTTCAAGCCTTTAAGACCCCAGAAGTTATATCTTTTGATTGCTGAGTGCCATCAGCTTTCTTCACCACAGTTGCATATGCATATTTTTGTCTTCAGCGATCGTGTTAGGAAAGTGAGCATCATGGAATGCCAATTTAATAGAACAAAGTGTTCTTGCATTGAGGAAGTACTTGAGAGGAGGTCCAATTTCCATCTGTTGCCTTAATACTGAACCTAAAAATATGTGCATATAAATATATTTCCCCATCATCATATATAAATATATTTATCTCTGTCCATGCCTGTATTTAGACCTCTATAAATGTCCTTTGCCTCCTACTTCTCTCCTCTACTTGCAGGATGTATTTTCATTGTTACAAATTGAACACAATTAACACCTAGCAATTAATTAAAAATCATGTAATTATATATTGTGCAATATTTATTTCTAATTACAAGTAAATGAAACTTTGTCTTGAAGCATGTGGTGTGACATGGGAAAGTTTTCATGCTGGGTACTCCTGTGAGGGCAAACCTGCCTGGATATGAATAGAGGAGTGGTGTCTCGGTTCCTAAGACCTTTGGAAATACGTGTTTTCCGACAGTCCTAGATGACACCTGTAAAAGGGTCCTCCGATCCCCAAAGAGGTTAAGACCCACAGGCTGAGAGCCACTGACAGAGACACTAACAGTTACTAAGCTGACCTTTTGTTCTTGTGGGTTATACCACTGTTTCCAGAAGCTCTCCTTAAAATGCAGCCACGCGTCTATTTGCACCTTGCCTCTTAGATGAGCCTCTTAGCGTCTCTTGGATCTTTGTGAGCATGGCAAAGGAAATAAGGCAGCAGACTGCCGATCGAGAGGATGAGGCAAAGCGATCCTTGGAAGAGTAAGGACTAGAGTCAAGGTTGCCCAACTGTGGAAGACACCAGTTGGGCCAGGAGAAGTCTCACAGGAGAACACTGGAAAACATGGGTTTTCTGCTCTTCCTCATTCTACAGGCAGTCCCAGTGCAGTCCCAGCCACGTCCTGTAGACACGATGATGAAGGTCCGAGTAAACAAATTTGGCCACATTGGTTACCTGGTCACCAGAGCTGCTTTCAGCTCGGGCAGAGTGGACACTGTTGCCGTCAATGACCCCTTCCTTGAGCTGAACTACACGGTCTACATGTTCCAGTATGATTTCATGCACAGCAAGTTCAATGGCACCGTCAAGGCTGAGAACAGGAAGCTTATCATCAATGGGAAGTCCATCTCCCTCTTACAGGAACAAGATCCCACCAACATCAAATGGAGTGAGGCTGGTGCCAACTATGTTGTAGAGTCCACCTGTATCTTCACAACCCTAGGGAGGGCTGGGGCTCACTTGCAGGGTGGTACCCAAAGGGTGATCATCTCTGCCCCTTCAGTCAATGCCACCATGTTCGTGATGCATAAACTACAAGAAATATGACAACTCCCTCAATGGTGTCAGCAATGCATCCTGCACCCCCAACTGCTTGGGTTCCCAGTCAAGGTTATCCATGACAACCATGGCATAGTGGAGGAAGTCATGACCATAGTCCACGCCATCACTGCCATTCAGAAGACTGTGGATGGTCTCTCTGGGAAAATCTGGCACAATGGCTGTGGGGCTGCCCAGAACCTCACTCCTGTCTCCCCTTGTACTGCCAAGGCTAGAGGCAGGGTTATCCCAGAGCTGAACGGGAAACTCACTAGTGTGGCCACCTGTGTTCCTACCCCAGTGTGTTGGTCAGGGACCTCACCTGCCATCTGAAGAAAGCTGTCAAGTAAGAAGACATCAAGGAGGTGGTGAAGCAGACATCAAGTGGTCCTCTAAAGGGCATACTGGGCTACACTGAGGACCAGGTTGTCTCCTGCTACTTCAACAGCAACGCCCACTCACCTACCTTTGGTGCTGGGGCTGGCATTGCCCTCAGTGACTACTTTGTCAAGCTCATTTCCTGATAGGTGATTGAATTTGGCTACAGCAACAGAGTGGTAGACCTTAGGGTCTACCTGGCCTCCGAGGAATAAGAATTCTCCCTACCCCCTGGACCACCAATCTCAGCAACAGCACTAGAGGAAGAGAGAGGTCCTCATTGCTGGGGAGTCTTTGCCCCCACACACGGAGAATATCACATCATAGCAAGTTTTCATCCAGAGTCCTGCAGAAAGGGAGGGGCTTTGAAAGCCCAACCTTGTCATGCACCATCAATAGCGTACACTGCTTGCAGCCAAACAAAAGAAAGCATGGGGGCCACCTCTGACAGAGCTGTGCCCTGTGTTCTTCCCCCATGCAGGGCAGACCTCTGAGAATTCAGGCCCCTGGAGAACACAATTCTGACGGTAGGCTTGACCCGATTTACAGTTGAGGAGCATGAAGACCAGCAGGGGAGGAGACTTAATGAATGAACTTGCCCTGGAACTTGAGTCTCCTGAGTCTTACTATGCAATTGAAACCCCTTCTATCCCCTTGGGAGCCATATGGAAGCAAACGTGAAGCTAAGTTCACCCATGTGTGTCCTGTGTGGTCTTAGAAAAGTTAGTCCCTTTGAGGCTCCGTTTTCTTCACCTGTAAAGTGCACGTAGTAGCTCTTTCTCAGAATTGTTGTGAGAATGAAAGCTGCTCCCTGGCAGGGACAAGGCAAGTGAAGACCACTGTCACCACTGCACCTCTACCACCAACGGAACTGTGTAGAGCAACAGGAAGATCCCAAGCTGCTTTGGCCCAGCTGCTTTGCACATGGCGGTGGTCATGGCGGGAATGTTGGCCAAGCATGCAGAAAGCAGAATAAGCTTATGTGCGGCAGTGAGATTTCCTGACTAGCTCTAGCTAGTGGGGCCCCATATCCAGCGCGCACAGTGGAAATGCAGGGTGTGTGTGTGTGTGTGTGAGTGAGAGAGAGAAAAACCAAGAGCCATGGCCTTAACTCATAATAAGTTAAGCACATGGATCCCAAAGATAATGTGCTTCGAAGACATAAGGGTGATTTCAGGTGGTGTGAATACCGCTAAACACACAATCCTGCAATAGTGATGATCTATGAATAGATGCTTGGACAGACACGTAGACTAAATGAGTGTGGGGTGGAGAATGGGAGCAAACACATGGACATGTACAGGTTTAGAAGAGTCTATTTGTAGTTGTGTGTTTACCTCTGCTGCAAATATATCCATCAATTTGGTGCAGCATAGAGGGAGTAAAGTTATGAAAACTGCGTAGACACGGACAAACTCCTTGAGGGAATAAGTCATTGGGCCTGGGGGATTAGGATCTTAGTCTCAGGGAACACTAAAGTCAAAAACAATGTTCCACAACCTCCTTGGAGCCCTGGTGGCTTACTGGTTCTGTGGTCAGCTGCTAAGCGCAAGGTCAGCAGTTTGAGACTGCCAGCTACTGCATGGGGGAAAGATGAGGCTTTCTATTCCCATAAAGAGTTCGTCTCAGAAACTAACCAGGGCCGTTCTACCTTGTCCTCTATGGTCAGTGTGAGTCAGAATCAGCTCAATGCCAATGAGTTTGGCTTTGAATTTTATACAACCTATTTTGATTAGTAGCCATGTAAGGGACAGCCGGTCAGGAGGAAAGACAAGGAATGGAAATTGAATTGCATATGGAAACAAGGAGTCCTCCGGATTAACAAACCACACACACCAGTCTCCACCACTCTGAGAAGAGAAGAACTAGATGGCGTCCAGCTACCATGACCAACTGCTCTGAAAAGGATCACATTTGAGGGTTCTGGATAGAATGGGAACAGAATTCAAAATTATTCAAGTTGTTGTTAGGGGCCATTGAGTTATCTCTGACCCCAAGTGACCTTATGCACAACGGAACAAAACACTGCATGCCCTGCACCATTCTCACAATTGTTCCTATCCCTGAACCCATTGATGCAGTGACTATGTCAACCCATCTCCTTGCGGTCCTTCCTCTTTTTCACCGAGCCCCCACTTTACCAAACATGATGTCCTTCTCCAGGGACTAATCTCTCCTGACAATATGTTCAAAATACGTAAGACATAGTCTTGCTGTCCTTGCCTGAAGAAGCAGTCTGGCCTTACTTCTTCCAATACACGTCCATTTGTCTTTTTAGCAGTCCATAGTACTTTCAATGTGATTTTCTGGCACCACAATCCTAGTGCATTAATTCTTTTTCTGTCTTCCTTATTCGGTGTCCAAATTTTGCATCCATATAAGGTGACTGAAAATACCATAGAACGGGTGCAAAGTAACAGTGGGCTCGGCCTCAAAGTAGCATCTTAGCTTTCCAATATTCCTAAGAGGTCTTATGCAGCAGATATACCTCATGTCTTTTGATCTCTAGGCGGATGCTTCGATAAGCATCGATGTGAACCCAAGCAAGACAAAATCCTTGACAATGTCAACTTTTTCTCCATTTATTATTGTGTTAGTTCGGGTAGACTAGAGAAATAAACTCATAGTCATGCATATGGATCTAAGGGAAAGGTTTATATACAAGAGGAATGGAACATTGAGAAAGCATCCCAGCCCAGTCCAGTTCAAAGTCACAAGTCCGATATTAGTCCATATGTCCAATACCAGTCTACAATGTCTCCTTTCGACTCACGAAGTCACAGGCCAGTGGCTGCAGAGTCCTGGCACTGGTAGAGGTCCCCTCATGACTCCTCATTTCCAGGGCTCAGGGTCCATCAGCAGTATCCATTGGTGATAGAAGCATCTCAGCGCTGACAGGGGCCTCTCCGTGTCTTTTCCAGCTTCAGAGGTCTGATTCCATCAGGGTAAGCCATGTGGCTTCTCCCTGGGCTCTTCCGGTTCCTCAGACGCTGCCATCTTGTCAGTAGTTCATCGTCTCAGAGACTGACTCCCAGAGACTGAGAGTTGAGTCTCTCTTCTCCAATTGTGAAATACCACGAGACTTCCCAGAATTCTCAGGAGAAAGCCATGCACACACAGAGGCCTCATCGGCTACTCATTGGCTATCTCCATATTAACAGGCTAAACTCCACCCCTATATCCCAATCATGAAATTGACATCATAAATACATGACTGCCACAATTATGTTATCTATTGGTCCAGTTGTGAGGATTTCGGTTTTCTTTACACTGAGTTGTAATCCATACTGAAGTCAGCAAATGTTTCAATTCCTCCTCACTTTCAGCAAGCAAGGTTATACCACCTGCATACTGCAGATTTTTTTTAAATCATTTTATTGGGGGTTCTTACAGTTCTTATCATAATCCACACATACATCCATTGTTTCAAGCACATTTGTACATATGCTGCCATCATCATTTTCAAAATATTTTCTTTCTACTTGAGCCATTGGTATCAGCTCACTCCCCTCTCCTTCCTCCCTCCCTCCGTCATGAGCCCTTGATGATTTATAAATTATTATATACATATATATATATATTTTTTTTTTTAGGCATCACTGCCCTCTGGTGGGAGTGGGAGGCCCAGTCTTGCTCCTGGAGAGCTGCTGCTGGATTTGAACTGCCAAGCCAGCAGGCTGCAGTCCCGCACTCAACCACAACGCCACCAGGGCTCAGCCTATTATATATTTTTTCAGGTCTTACATTGACCGCTTGTCCCTTCACCCATTTTTCTGTTGTTTGCCCTCCTGGGAGGGGGTTATATGTTGATCATAATTATCGTGATTGGTTCACTCTTTCTCCCCCCACCTATCTCTCCCCCTCCTGGTACAGCAACTCTCATTATTGGTTCTGAAGGATTTATCTGTCCTGGATTCTCTGTGTTTCCAGTTCTTATCTGTACCAGTGTACATACTCTGGTCTAGCTGAACTTGTAAGGTAGAATTGGGGTCGTGAAAGTGGGGGGAGGAAACATTAAGAACTAGAAGAAAGTTGTATCTTTCATCCTTGCTATAATGCACCCCCGCTGATTTTTAATAAGCCTTCCTCCAACCCCGATGCCACATTCTTTCTCCCATAATCCAGATTTCTCCCATAATCAGCATACAGATTGAACAAGTATGGTGAGAGGTTATAACCCTTATACCCTCACCTTTCCTGATTTTAAACCACAAAGTATTTCTTGTTCTGTTTACGTAACTGCCTCTTGATCCATGTCTAAGGTCTGAATGAGCACAGTGAAGTGTTCTGGAATTCCCATTCTTCTCAAGGTTATCCTCAGTTTTTTATTGCCCACACAGTCGAATGCCTTTGCATATTCAATAAAACACAAGCGAGCATCTTTCTGGGATTTTCTGCTCTGATCCAAGATCCATCTGAACTCAGAATGACAGTCCTTGCCTCACATTCTCCGCTGAATCCAGTCTGAATTTCTGGAAGCTCTGAGTCAAGGTACTGTGCAGCCATGGTAAGAAGATCTTAAGCAAAATTTACTTGTGTATGATCAATGATATCATTCTATCGTTTGAGCATTCCGTGGGGTCACCTTTCTTTTGAGTGGGCACAAAATAGATCTCTTGCAGTCAGTTGGCCAATTATCTATTTTCCAGATTTCCTGGCATAGCTCAGTGAAAGCTTCCAGGATGTCATCAGGTTTCTGAAACATTTCACTGGGTACCCCACCAACTCCTGGAGGCTTGTTTTTGGCCAGTACATTCAGTGCAGTGTGGACCTCTTCCTTCAGCAAGAACCCCTGGTTCTTGCTCACACGCTGCCTCCTGAGACTGTGGACTGACAACCAGCCCTTGTTGGTACAATGACTCTTTGTATTCTTTCCCTCTTCTCTTGATGATTCCTGCATCATTCGATATTTTGCCAATAGAATCTTTCAAAATTGTAACTTGAGGATTGACTTTTTTTCTTGAGTGTTTTGCATTTCAGCTATGCTGGATGTACCCTCCCCTCTTGATTTTCTAATTCGCCCTCAAGGCTGGTCCTTAGTCACCCTGCAAGTCTGAAACTGAATTCAGCACCACATGAGAATGATCAGCCATTTAAGATCAGAAGGGCAGCATTTACCAAAGGGCAGAGGGTTAAGAAAGGAGGATGAACCAAAATAGGAAGCACAGGAGGAAGTTGGGATGAGTGATGGTTATATTGAAGGGATTGGAACGGGTTGAGTTGGAACAAAACCCATGTAACTTGTTGAATGTAAAACAAATGATCTGCTCTGTAAACCTTCACATTATTCACAATAAGAAATTAGAAGAATATTAAAAAAAAAAGAAGTTAGAAGAAAAAAAAGGGTGGTTGCAGAGGCAGAGATACCTGGAGAAGTTTCTATCCTCCATTCCCCAGTGCTCCAGTTTCTTCATTTATTCATTTTCAGCTTTTTTAAAAATAAAAAAAAATCATTGAGGGGGGCTCTTACAATCTTATTTTTTCTTTTAACAATTTTATTGGCACTTCATCCACACATCATTCAATTCAGTATTTCAAGAAGGGTTGTACAATCTTTACCGCAATCAATTAAAGAACAGTTCTTCCTTGTACTCATTGTTATTTGTGTAATTATTCTAATCATGGTACAAAAAACACAACAAAACATTCTAATACAACAATCTTTAAATATATGATTCCTTTTTTGGGGGGGGGACATCACTGTCCTCTGGTGGTTGTGGGAGGTACCCAGCCTTGCTCCTGGAAAACTGCCACTGGATTTGAACTGCCTAGCCTCTGGGCTGCAGTCCCGCACTCAACCACTATGCCACCAAGTTCAGCCCAATAATTCCTTTTTAAAAAATCATTTTATTGGGAACCTGTACAGTTCTTATCACAATCCATCCATCCATTGTGTCAAGCATCTTTTTATATATATTGCCATCATAATTTTCAAAACATTTTCTTTCTACTTGAGCCCTTGGTATCAGCTCCTCATTTTTGTACCTCTTTTCCCTACCCTCCTTCCTTCATGAATCCTGGATAATTTATAAATTATCATTATTTTTTCATGTCTTACACACTGACTGATGTCTCCCTTCACCCACTTTTCTGTTGTCTCTCCCCCTGGAAGGGTGCTGTATGTAAATCATTATGATTAATTCCACCTTTCTACCCCCACCTTCCCCTTCCCCTCCTGGTATCGAAATGCTCATTATTGGTCGTGAGGGGTTCATCTGTCCTGGATTCTCCGTGCTTCCAGCTCTTAGCTGTACCCATGGACATGCTCTGCTCTAGCCGGATTTGCGCGGCAGAACTGGGATCATGTTAGGGGACAAGCATGAAAGAACCAGGGGAACGTGGTAGGTTTTGTTGGTGCCAGACCGCACCCTGGCCGACTTGTCTCTTCCTCGTGACTCTTCTGTTAGGGGTCACGATTGTCTACAGATGGGCTTTGGGTCTCCACTCCGCATTGACAGGGTCTTTTGTTCTGGGTCTATTTTTAACTTTTTACCGTATGATATCAGGGACAAGAAGCAGGGTTGTCACGGTACCAAATAGCTTCTGAGTGCACTTTACAGACCTTAGCCTCTTTCATTGTATCTTCACAGCCGTCCTGCCAGGAGCATATGTTGTTCCCGTTTCCTCCCAAGACATGGAAACTCTCCAGAGGAGGAAGGGGAGGGTGCCAGGACTCTCGAGGCCTGGGCATCTGGAGCGTGCCCCACGACTGGCTGCTGGCCAGGTCTGGCAATGTGGTAGGATGGCGAGCCTTACTGGGTCTTAGAACGTTTGGTCACGAGGCAACTCTGAACAAGTAGAGGGCATGGAGCATAGAACTCGCCGAAGCACAGGGCCCAGAACAGAGGGAAAGGGAACTGAGGTGTGTGTGTGTGTGTTGGTGAGGGGGGGGGGTGGACACACATAAGGCTCACTTCCCAGCATCCCTTTCTCCTTTTCTCGTCCCTAGTAGCCTTGTCTCTTGTTGCTGTGAAGTGCTCTGGAACTGGCTTGCCGTCACACTGACCTGATGTGACAGACTGGACATGCCAGAGGGTTTCCTCAGAGTGTCGAAGCAGATCCTCAGGTCTACCTCCCTCAGAACCACTGGGTGGATTTGAACAGCCAACCCTTGGGTTAGCAGACAAGCAGCTCACCCTAGCACCCCAAGACTCTTTCCCTGGGTCTCAAGTCTAAGCCAATTCTGCCTCCTTGGGGACATCCTCTTTCATGCTGTCCCTCTGCTGTCCCACATGTGACTTCCTTCCAGGGACTGGGGTCTAGGGATGAGCATATAAAACAAGACAAAGATGTGTTGGAACCTCCAGAGACAAACACCTTTGGTGCTCACACTCTAGTGAATGTGACAAAATCTTTTTGCCCCTCCCTGGGTGTGTGAGCCATGGAGGTGGGGAGAAAAGACAGGTTTATTTTTTAAAAATCACTGGTAGGAAAAGTGGGAGAATGGAGGGCTCTGAATTCACGTGGAAGTCAGGGTGGTGGGGTAACAGACACCGTGGCCCTGACTTCTGGCTCAGAGGAGTCACCTTGGCGCCGGGACCAGAGCCCTGGGTATTTTCAGTCTCCAGCATTGTCAGCAAGGTCTGGGAGGCAAGAGTCATATTGTATTTCAAGTGACCGAGGCGCCAGGCCAGTGACATGGCTATGGGGAGCTGACCTTGCACCCCTGGTGCTGGCTTGGCCCTCACCTGCCTCTCTGAACTCTGAAAGTGGTCCCTAAAAGCAGCTCAGGGCAGAGGCCTGCAGGAGGGGCTCCTGCTTGACCTGATGAACACTGGAAGCTGGTGACAAGAACAGTGGGCGACTTAGCTGCTGCCAGAGTGGTTGAGAAGGAGGCTTTAGGTCCTCAGAAACTCCACCCTTCACTCACTCCTTTCGTAAACGTCCTGAGCACTGCTTCTTTCTGGGAACCCACTCTGCCCTGGAATCTCCTGGTTCCAGCACGAGAAGTTCCATGTCCCAGGAACCCCTCAGTCCTGGATAAACTGGGGCAGCTGGTCACTGGATTGGTAACTTTGTTAGTCATTTCTCCCACCATCCCCATATCTATTCTCCAGCTGCAATCCTGTTGTAGAGATGCAGAAAAGGAAGCCTGGTACACTACCCAGGTTCACTGAACTCGCAGGGGAGAGGTTAACACTGAACTCCAAGCCTGTCATATTCTTTCTACCTCCTCCCCAAGGCACCCCTGGGCCTGTCTCCTTCAGATGATTTCCAGCAGCAGCTAACTGCGCCCCCTGCTCCCGGCACCCCACCTCATCATCTTCCTCTCACTGCCACAGTCCTTCTTGATGCCTCAGAACCACCTGAAGAACTTATTAAACTTACAAATGCTGGGTTCACACCGTCCCTCCCTGCCCCCCATCCCCACCCCCAAGGGCTGGTCTAGGGACCACACCTAAGAACCATCGCTGAGATCTCTGAAAATAGCTGTAGATGGATGAACACCACCAATGGGTCCCGACTGAAACACCCAACTCCCTGCTGTGGCGTGGATGACGACTCATAGCACCCTATAGGACAGGGGAGAACCATACCAGGGGGTTTCTAAGCCACAATTCTTGATGGGAAGTAACCTTTTAAACCTGAAACCCAACTGGACCATGGAGTCTCCTTGAAATCAAACAAGTCTAGCCTCACAAGGAGATAATGTCCGCATGACCATTGTGTCCCTTAAAAAAACCAAACACCTATCAATATGGGATCAAATGGACACCAGACACTTAATAGATTAGATAGGACCTAAAACAATGAATTTATGTTAATGAGGGAGGAACAAATCAGAAAACCAACCCAAACTCATTGTCATCAAGTTGATACCCATTCATTCTGACCTTACTGGGCGGAGGAGAACTACCCCCATGGGTTTCTGAGACTGTAACTCTTTGAGAGAATAGAAAACCTCCTCTTTCCGCCCTCAAGTGGCTGTGATTTTGAAGTGATGACCTTGCAGCTAGCAGCCCCCTCCTCCTCCTCAGAAAAGGAGGGTAAGAATGTCTGCACAACTCCGAGAATGCTCTCTGTCCCTGGGCTGTACAGGTGGAAATTGTTGACTTGGTGTATATTCTGCTGTGTGTGCTTTCAACAACAGCAACAAAAATAAAACAAACTCAGTTGTTTTGTGTTTTCTGCAGTCTGCATGGGCCTCCACAGAGTTCCTGGGTCCCAGCACCTGAGAGAGCCTCCATCATGTGCATCTCCTCCTTCAGAGCAGATCTTAGGGTGCTACCCAGCCCCAGGAGGCCCCCGCTGCCGCCGGTCTCTGAGTCATTCCTCCACTCGGTGCTCTTCCACTCCCCCCCCTTCTTTAAGCCTGTCTCAAGGGCCACCTCCTCTGGATGTCAGTCTGCCCCCATTTGTCAGAATGAAGGATTCTTCCCCCAGTTCCAAGCTTAGCCCATATTTCTCCCTGTCCTGTCTCTGAAATTCGGATTCCTTGAGGATAGACACGTTCCGTGTCTGTAAATGTCTAGTGAACCAAGGTGACCTCAGAAGACAGAGCCAGGATGTAGGATAGATCTTTGAGAGGTGAGTTCGGGCTCAGCCTGAGAGAGAATTTGGGAATAGTTTGGCATCAGTTCTTGAGGGCCCGCTGGAAGATCATGAGCAGGGCACCCTATCACCCCTGACCGGTATATTCCTGACCAAGACCCTCTGCGGTTGTTGAAGTTCTGACCACTCAGCCTTTATCTTAGGAACACACGAGCTCACCAAGTCCACTGCCTCATGCTTCACAACCACAAGGCTCTACCAACTTTGGGGGAACCTCGCTGGAGGTGAGTGGTCATAGACAAGCAGGATGTGTTGTTAGCGGTCTCCACTTTATGGCTCCAAGATGCGCCCTGCACCCTCCCCCACAGGGCCAGCGTTGTGGCATACCTATGAGTTTATCCTGCCCTGGACTTTTTGAGAAAAGTAAGATTTCCCTCATGTATCCCAATGTCTGGAGTCCCTGGGTGGTATGCGATATTTGGGTTTTGTGTCAAGTTGGCCGGGCTGTGATATCCAGTGGTTTGACAGTTGAGGCCTCATGACCCCTAGGATGTGACCTAATATAATAAACTCCATGATGGGATCTACAGTGTGCAGACCGGCAGGTGTAAGACGATGAGGATGGAGTGCAACCCCCTTACTCAGGCCACAACCTTGATGCCACTGAAAGGAGGTTTCCTCGCGGGTATGGCCTACTTCCTCTATAAGTACATGCTATAAAAAATTTGCTTGCTTTGTGCAAAGTCTGGACCCTGCATCTGGCTCACTGACTGCAATTTCTTCTTAAAAAAATCATTTTATTGGGGGCTCTTACAGCTCTTCCATCCATTGTGTCAAGCACACTCTTACATATGTTGCCATAACCACCCCCAAAACACCCTCCTACTTGAGCCCCCGGGATTAGTTCATTCCCCACCCCCTCCATCCTCCATGAATCCTGGATAATTTATAAAGTTTTTTCCCATGTTTTACACCAACTGTTGTCTCCTTTCACCTGCTTTTCCACTGCTCATCCCCCTGGGAGGGGGCTACACATCCATCATTGTGATTGGTTTCCCCTTCTCCCCTTACCTGCTCCCTAACACCTCCCCTCCCATCTCCACTCTCATTAGTAGTTCAGAGCGGTGCATCTGTCCTGGATTCCCTGTGTTCAGAGTTCTTATCTGTACCAGTGTCCATGCTCTAGTACAGCCAGATTTGTAAGGTAGAATTGAGGTGATGACAGTCTGGGGGTGGGGAAAAACATTAAAGAACCAGAAGAAAGTTGTATGCTTCATTAGTGCTACCCTGCCCCTTGACTGGCTTTGAGTCATCTTACCCCCTGTCAGATGGGCGTTGAGTCTCCACTCTGCCTTTCCCCTCATTCACATTGGCATGATTTTTTTGTTCTGAGTCTTTGATGCCTGATACCTGATGCCATCAACACCTCATGATCACACAGGCTGGTGTGCTTCTTCCATGTGAGCTTAGTTGCTTCTCAGATAGATGGCTGCTTGTTTATCTTTAAGTCTTTAAGACCCCAGATGTCATATCTTTTGATAGCCAGGCACCATCAGCTTTCGTCACCATATTTGCTTATGCACCCATTTTGTTTTCAGCAGTCGTGTCAGGAAAGTGAGCATCACAGAATGCCAGATTATTAGAACGATGTGTTTTTGCATTGAGAGAGTACTTGAGTAGAGACTCAGTGTCTGTCTGCTACCTTAATACTAAGCATTTAAATATATGTACATAGATCTATTTTCCTATCATTATATATAAATATATTTACACAGTACATGCCCATATTTAGACCACTATAAATGTCCTTTGCCTCCTAGTTCTTTCCTCTATTTCCTTTTACTTTCCTCTTTTCCCACTATCATGTTCAACTTTTATTTGGCATTCAGCAATTCCTCTAGGCTACATTGCACTTGATTAAGCCCCACTAGATATCCTATGCCGTCCTTGTCATCGATTTTACATCACTGTCGTTCCCTTGTCCCTGGTTTGCTGAAGTCCTCCCTTCCCACCTCCCTCTCTCCCATGTCTCCCCTACCCCCAACCATTGACTCCGGTGTTTTCTCCATTGGATTGCTTATCTGCCTATTTTATCTATATAGACATGCAAAAACAATAATAAGCACAAAAACAAAGCAAAACAACAAAAGCAAACAACAACAACAACAAAGAAAAGTCTATAAATAGTCAAGGTCTGTTTGTTGACCTTTATAAGTGTTTTTCAGTCAAGTCTCATGGGGTGCCATGTCCTGACCCCAAAGTCTATTTTTGGTACTCCTTGAGGACTTCAATACTTTGCTCCCCTGGCTGTTCTGTTGCACACCCTGAGTGTTTCTCCCTGGTGCACTGCCAGTTCTTTGAACTTGAGCAAACAGTCTACTATATTGCTTGTTGATTACCGGAGTTATCGGTGGCCTGTCATCTGACATTCCATCTGACCTGCTGACCTTGGGCTCAGTCACCTCTCTAGTTTATTTCTCTGGAGAACCCAGTCTGACACAGTGGTGTAAGTGTTTAGTGCACACATGTGCTAACGGAAAGGTTAGTGGATTGAATCTATCCAAAGAGGCCTCAGAAGGAAGGTCTGGCAATCTACTTCTGAAAAACAAGTCACTGAAAGCCCAAGATGTGTAGCTTACATGGACATGCTTAGGGTTCTCATCAATTGGAATGGCCAGTAGCAATTAGCTTTGGTTTTTTTCATACACCAGTATCTAGGAACACAAAAATAAAGACAGACAGACATGCGCAGAGACAAGAAAGTCATGCATCAACCTCCCATGCCCTAGCTGAACCCTTTCCTCCTCTGTGGTACCCTCCCAGGCACAGCACCAGTGGGCATATGCCTTCTTGATTCTTTCCATCTGCTCTTGAGAGAGAATCTGTGAAACCCGTTACAACAAGGATTCTGATAGAGGTTTGCCCTCCTCTCAGCCCGGGAGGATTGAATTGTTTACAATCGGACAAGCTAACTGCACTGTGGTTAAGCCATGTATAATTTTTATGTGTTTGTTGGTTGATTGGTAGGTTGTTGGTTGCTTGCTTGCTTTGGGTTGGATCAGAAAGAAGTGTGTCCCACGGTCTGGCCTCTCTCTCCTTAGTGGAGTCTACTAGGTCCATGCTGTCCCTACGGATTTGGTTCGGAAAGAAATGCACTTTGTACCATTCAAGATCTGCCTGGCTTCCTCTCCCACCAGGAAATAGCCCATCAGTCAGTTTTATTGGAATGGCCTGAGAAAGTCATGACCCAGAGACCCAGCTGGGGAGCACCCGGGCAGCAGCTTTCCTTCTGTCAGCCTCCAGGTCTCTTCAGCCTCTTGCTTCTTCTCCTTCTCAGGGCCAGCTGAGAGACTACAAGGTCACGCAGTGTGCCTGAAATTTCCCCTCAGTGTGTGTGAAAGGGAATATGTCCCATTTCAAACACTGAGCCCACATCTTTATGACTCAGCAGATGCAGCTGTCCTTAAACCCATGCTCTGGAAAGTCAAACAGACTAATCTCAGAGGTCTGATAGCATTAGAGCAGATGCAGGGAATTCTGGGGCCAGCATATACTTCCTCCACCAGTCTTTTGGACACACACACACACACACCAGATGCATCTAGATAACCATATATGAACACACACACATCCTTAGACACACGTAGCAAAGGTGCATACCAGAAACAAAGACAAACAGACATAGACACACCAGACATATGCAAACAGACAGAAAGGAACACACCCAGACACTCAGATACCAGTCAGAGGTACACACACAGACACACAGAATCAGATTATAGAAACAGACACACACACAACTAGAACTGCATGCACAGACATGCACTCCTTCAAAGATCTCGGGCAGAGTCAGAAACATCGCTGATGCCTGACCGCAACTGGTAGACACTGGTCCTCTGGAAGGGCCCCTGAGTCTCCAACCTGGTGCCAGTACTACAACAGCCACAGGAGGGAAAGATGGGAGAATTACTGATTCACCAGTCTTACTAATCCCCGTCTCCCCACCATCCTCTGCCTGCCACCCCTGGCATAAGAATTGATACTCTTGTATCAATTTGATAGCTTTTTCAATTATGGGAAGACATAAAGACAAGCAGTCTGAATATTAACTTATGCCATTGCTTTTTTTCCCATCAGAAACGTACTTGTCCTCTGACTTTTCAGAGGAACCTCCTGTCAGGAGAGACCAGTCCCTAGAGAAGGACGCCATGTTTGGTGGAGAGGAGCAGCAAAAAAGAGGCAGGCCCTCCCGGAGTTGCACTGGCACCGTGGCTGCAACAATGGGTTCAGGCCTAGAAGGAAATGCGAGGAGGCACAGGACTAGGCACAGTTGCATCGTGTGTGCATAAGGTTGGGATGGACCAGAAGTGGGTGACGGCCCTAACAACAGCCAACACCGCTGTGTCTAGGCCGTCTTTCAGATTCCCCGTCACAGATAACAGTCTCTCCCATATCGCTCATGTCTGGTTTGCCTTTTTTTTTTTTTTGGCATCACTGCCCTCTAGTGGTGGGAGTAGGAGGCCCAGCCTTTGCTCCTGTGGAGCCGCTGCTGGAATTGAACCTCCATTCCAGTGGGCCACAGTCCCGCACACAACTGTTTTGTCTTCTTTAATCCTAACTCCTTTCTAATAAGTTTGTCCTCCTTGCCCCTCCAAGAGCCAATACACTCCTGGTCCCCCAGGAGTCTAACCTCAATGATGATACACAGTAGGCCAATGTAAATGAACAGTCAACCGAGCAAGTCCAGGAGGGACAGGCATGCTGGGACAGGGTGCCTGCCCAGTTTGTGGTCCTGCAGGCTCTGTTTTGACCTCCTGATAGTCTGAGGCCTAGCAGTGATCCTTGCCATTGTAGATCATCTAAGATAGGACTACTCATTCATTCGTGCATTCCAATTACTGAGCATCCACAGGCAGTGTGCAGACACAGTCCTACCCTCATGGAGCCCATGGTCCACCACAGGAGACAGACATCCAATCCTCAGAGTAAGTGTTCCATTAAAAGTTTGAGATTCTACCAGACAAACCCAGTTAGACCAGGGAATGTACACTGGAGTCAGAAGCATGGGGGAATTTAGGATAGATGATCCCTCAGGATTAGTGGTGGAAGTAGTGATACTGGAGGGCTGGTGGAATAGAAAGGGGGAACCAATTTCAGGGATCCTGAAATAACCTATAACCTCCTCTTTGGGTATGGAAAACAGGGAAGTGAATGAAGGAACACATTGGACAGTGTACGATATGAAAAAGTAATAACAATTTGTAAATTATTAAGGGTTTATGAGGGAGGGGGAGGGAAAGGGGAGGAAAATATGGGGAGCTGGTACTGGGGCCCTAAGTGAAGGGAGGATGTTTTGAGAGTGATGATAGCAACAATGTGTGCAAATGTGGCCTGCATACAATTGATGTATGTATGGATCATGATGGGAGTTGTATGAGCCACCAATAAAATGATTTATTTAAAAAAAGGAGGGGGAAAGAGGAGCTTATACCAAGGACTCAAGTAGGAAATATTTGGAAATTAATATGGCAACATGTATACAAATATGTTTGATACAAATGATGTATGGAATATTATAAGAGCTGTAAGAGCTCCCAATAAAATCATTGGGAAAAAAAGTTTGGGATGCAATTCCAAGGCACAACTATTCCACGTGACAAGGTCAAATTGGCACCCAGTGGATTTTCTTAACTATCATTTTTGAAACTATATATCTCTCTGATCAATTTTGTTTTAAACAGTTTAAATTGCTTCACAAACTCCCAATAGCTATCCCATCTTCCTTTGACTTCTCTTCTCTTTGTGTCTTACTATCTTTCCCTTAACTCTAGTTAGCACTTATCAACTCTTGCTTCATTTTCCCTCCCTTTCCCTCTCCCTGCACCCTTTGGTAACTTCCAAAGTCTATTCCTTTGGTATGATAGTCTTTCATTGTTCTATTTTCCCCCCCCTCCTTATAACAGTGGTTTCATAAAATATACAATATTAGTCCTTCTGTCATTGACTAATTTCATTCAGCACATTGTTCTCTAGGTCTATCCCATGCCAGGAGGTGCTTTGAGGTTTTGTCTTTATTTTTTTTGTATGTAGTATTCCATTGTCTGTAAATACCAATGCTTCTCTACTCATTCTTCTACTCATGGGCATTTAGGTTTCTACCATCTTTTTGTGATTGCAAACAATGCATTGATGAATATGCATATACATATATCTATATGTCTTATAACTTTTATTTCTTTAGGATATATTACCAAGAGAGGGATTGCTGGATTGTATGGAATTCCTATTCCCAGCTGTTTGAAGTAGTGTCATTTCATAATGGGTGTACATATTTACAGACACATCAGCAGTATATGAAGGTTCTAATCTCTCTACAGCCCCTCCAGCATTTGTTGTTCTCTGATTTATTGTTATTATTATTATTATTATTATTATTCTGTCATTGTCAGTGTAGGGTGGTGCCTCATAATTTCTGTAACTTACATTGATTTGCATTTCCCAGATGGGTAGTGATTGTGGCTAGCATTTCACATATGTTTATTAGCTATTTGGATGTCATCTATCAATGCTCATGAAAACAGCATTCAAGAGGTAAAAGATGTGTTGCAGTATGTGATGGGTAGGTTTGTTATGCCAACATGGCCACAGAAGATTGGTGGGTCTGTTGTGACGGCACAGGCAATGAACACGCGGGATGAATTGAAGGGCAGATAAAGGAAGGGCTTGGCAAGTCCCGCCCTTTCTCTCTCTTGTTTCTGGATCTTTGGACCAGAGAGCTGCCTTGTTCGTTCTGTGCCTCGACCTCCAAGCAACACTGCCCGTGGGACACCTAATCGTGGACTGTGTTGCTGTGAGTTGAGGATCCTTCAAGCCCTACTTCGCCACGCTCCTGGGATATACATCTCTTGAGCTGGGGACTGTTGGACTCTGTTATCTGGCTGACTGTTGGTGACTGTTGGTGACTGTTGTTCTGCCGTTTGCTGCCTGTAACCAGATAGGCTGGATTGCTCTACAGAGGACTATTCAGCGGCCCTCAAGAATTGAAGGACTGCCAGTCTTCTAGTTGCCTCATGCAAGTGAGTTGCACCGAGCAATCTGTATTGTTTTATAGTTATTTTTTTCTCTTTTTATCTTATATATCTTTCTTGATATATAAATATATAAAAATAATTACTAGTGTCCTGAATTTTATTTCTATAAGAGAACCCTGCCTGACACACAGTAGATAAATCTGCTGCTCTTTACCATATGGAAAAGCAAGAATGTTACTTTGAAGATTAAGGTACATCTGACCCAAGCCACAGTATTTTCAACTGCATCATATGTGTGTGAAAGTTAGACATTGAATAAGGAGGACAGAAGAGCAATTGATATATTTGAATTGTGGTGCTGGAGAATAATATTGAAAGTATCGTGGACTGCTAAAAGGATTGTGTTAGTCCAGGTAGACTAAAGAAACAAATTCATAGACATGCATATGGATATAAGGGAAAGTTTATATACAAGAGGAATGCAACATGGAGAAAACATCCCAACCCAGTCCAGTTCTAGGTCATAAGTCTGGTATTAGCCCATATGTCTGACACCAGTCTATAAAGTCTCCTTCCCACTCACAAAGTCACAGGCCAGTGGGTGCAGATTCTTGTGTATCCACTGGGATAGAGACATCCCGGCACTGGCAGAGGTCTCTCCATGGCTCGTCATTTCCAGGGCTCAGGGTCCATCAGCAGCATGGGTTTCTCTGTGGCTTCTCCGGCCCCAGAGGTCTGGTTCCGTCAGGGCAAGCCCATGTGGCTTCTCCTCCGGCTCCTCCATTCTCCAGGAATCAGTATCAAACAGCATGTTGTCATCTTGCCTTGTCAATAGTTTGTCATCTCCGAGATTCAGTGTCAAATCTCTCTTCTTCAATTGGGAAATACCACGAGATTCCCCAGAAATCTCAGGAGAAAGCCATGCCCACACAGAGGCCTTATTGACTACTACTACTCATTGGCCATCTCCAGATTAACAGGCTAGACTCCACCCCTACATCCCAATTATGAACTTGACATCATGAATACATGACTGCCACAAGGATCAATGTTCTATCTTGGAAGAAGTAAGGCCAGAGTGCTTCTTAGAGGCAAGATGGTGAGACTTCATTTTTTTAATTAATCATTTTATTGGGGGCACTTATAAATCTTTTAATTAGATCATTTTATTGGGGCTCATACAACTCTTATCACAATCCACATGTACATCCATTGAGTCAAGCATTTTTGTACATTTTTCTCCCTCACAATTCTCAAAACCCTTTCTTTCTACTTGAGCCCCTGGTAGCCACTCCTCATTTCCCAACCCCCCTCGGTGCTTCCTCCTACCCCATAAACCCTTGATAATTTATAAAGTATTATTATTTTGTCATATCTGGCACCATCTGATGTTGTCCTTCACCCACTTCTCTGCTGTCCATCGCCCAGAAAGGAGGTTATATGTAGAGTCTTGTAATGTCTTCCCCCTATCTGCCTCACCTTCCATTCACTCTTCTGGTATCACCCTTCTCACCATTGGTCCTGAAGGGTTCTTTTGTCCTGGATCCCCTGTGTTTCCAGTTCCTAACTGTACCAATGTACATCCTCTGGTCCAGCTGGATTTGTAAGGTAGAATTGGAGTTATGATAGTGGTGGGGGATGGGCACAGGTTGGGGAGGAGAGGAAGCACTGAAGAATGAGAGGAACATTGTATGTCTTGTTGTTGTCACACTGCATCCTGACTGGCTCGTCTCCTCCTTGAGATCTTTCTGTGAGAGGATGTCCAGTTGCCTACAGATGGGTTTTGGGTCCCCAATCTGTACTCTCCCCTCATTCACAATGATATGATTTTTTTGTTCTTTTATACCTGAGCCCTTCAACACCTCATGACTGCACAGGCTGGTGTGCTTCTTCCCTGTGGGCTTTGTTGCTGCTCAGCTACCTGGCCACTTGTTTATCTTTAAGCCTTTAAGGGCCCAGATGCTATATCTTTTGATAGCCAGGCACCATCTTCACCACATTTGCTTAGGTACCCGCTTTGAGACTTCATCTTATCTGTTTTAAGCATATCAGGAGAGACAGTCCCCGGAGAAGGGCATCATGCTTGTGAAGTAGAAGGGCATTGAAAAAGAGGAAGGCCCTGAAGACGTTGGATTGACATCATGTTTGCCATAATGGGCTTAAACAGGAACAGTTGTGAGGATGGCACAGAATTGGACAGGGTTTCATTCTGTTAGCCGCAGGTTGATACGGGTTGAAAACAACTGAATGGCATTTAATAAAAACAACAGTCTCCCAAATAAGAAAACCAAGGGAGTGACCAACAATCCAAGTCCTCTGTTTATTTCTTTTGGGGGGGGGGCATCACTGCCCTCTGGTAGGAGTAGGAGGCTCAGCCTTGCTCCTGGAGAGCTGCTGCTGGATTTGAACCACCAACCCAGTGGGCTGCAGTCCTGCACACAACCACTACGCCACCAGGGCTCAGCCCCTCTGTTTGCATCTTTAAAGAGTGTGTACACCTTTGGAAGCCAAGGATACAGGTGTTGCATGAAAAGACAAAACAGCAGTAGTCCTCCCCTTCTGCATCCTAACGTCACACAGGGCCCTGTCTCTGGCCTCCCCAGGTGTGGTTGTAAGGTGTTACCGAGGCAATTCCAATTCATAGTGACCCTTTGTGTCCAACCTGACTTCTAAGGAGTTGTAGCTTTTCCAAGACTGCCTTATTGGGTCTTTATAATTCAGCACATTGGTTCTTGTTTTGTCTTCTTTATTCCATGGCCAGCTTTCACATTCATCACTTGAATCAGGTGCACTTAGCCCTCAAAGTGACTTCCTTGCTTGACAACACACCCCACTGGGACTAATTCCAGGATCCCTCTGGAAGCAAGGGGAAGTTGAGAATTCCCCTAGCCATGACAGGAATGTAATAGGCATCAAAGTGACAGAGGAAGTCCTGCATGTGTTCTCCTGCATGGTGTATTGGAGTATCCCAGAAGCCCTCCACCCAGGAGTCAGGAGACCAGTGTGAAGTCTGGACATGCTCAGTATGTTTTCAAGGTTTGCTTGCTGTTGGTGTCAACTTTCATTATGTTGGCCCCATCTCATAGGGATTCCAAGCATAACCAAATGAAATGTCACCAGGTCCTTCCCCTCTCCCTTGGCCAGTGGCAGATCAAACCCTTGTCATTCATGGTGTTTTCCCTGATCTCAGCACAACTGATGGGTGGTGGCTGCATCAAGTTGTACTGCTGGGAATTGAACCCAGGACCATGAAAAGTCTACCCCTGAACCACCAAGGTCTTCATCAGGGTACCATAAAGTTGTGTAATAAAACCCCCCTCTGTTTCCAAAGTCATTTGAAATGGACAAAACTCATTAACCCTGTAAGACATTGCATTGAGGTATTCATGAGAAACAGCATGGCTTCCAGCTCACGCTTTCATTGGAGGCAGGCCCCAAGAAATGGAGTGTCCAAGAACTGTCAAGTGGCAGTGTTGGAACTTAGTCCATTCTGGCTCTGCATAGTGTCATGTAACAAGACTGCTAAGAACTGGAACCAGAATGGAGCCAAGACAGAGTTTCTTCTCTCAGTTGAGAATGAGGGGAACGAACCCTATGGATTTATAAGTAGGCGAAGCTGGCCTAGCATCCAATCTCCAAGTACTCCCGCTGTGTAATTGCAAGCCAGGATCTTATCTCTGCTGTGCGTCAGCCTCCTCCCCTGCATACCCAGGGTTCCATCTTTGCTTGCATTAGATGAAATGCCACATGGTACATAGCCCTGCGCTTCAGCAGATTCTTCAAGAGTAACGAGAGCTTTTTCTTTCATTTGCCCTTATCTTTGTTGGGGAGATTATTGCTCCACAGGAGTAAAAAAGCTTAACAAGATTTTTTTTTTCACCCTACACAATGAAACCAACTGCTTTTTTTTAAATCTTAGAACTGGATGTATTAGTTTTATTCAGTAAGTAAAAAACATTAATATGAAACTCAGTTATCTATTACGATGTGTAAAAGGGTAGAAGAGGAAGCGAAACCAGTGAGAGAGAAAGGAACAAAACAAAATAGATGTATTTCAGAAATTATGAATGAGAAACCACCAACTGTGTTTTTGAAATGTTAATTAAAAATTATTCACAGCTTTGCAACTGCTCCAATCAGGAAGCCTATTAAAGTTTGCTTAGAATGGGCTATCCCAGCAGATGACCTTGAGAGGTACTATTCTGTAGGGGAGTACAAGAGTAAGAATAGCAGAGTGTGGTGAAGAAGCTAGATGGTGCCTGACTATTGGAAATAAATAGCACCTGGGGGTCTTAAAGGCTCGTCTTAAAATAGCAGTCATCTAAGTGAGGTGCCAGCTAAGTGCACACGGAAGGTGCGCCCTGGCCAGTGTGGTTCAAGGTTTGTAAGAAATAAAATCCAAGGTCAAAGGAAGAAATTGTAAACCCGGTTTACAGAGGGTAGTGGGTGATAATGAAAGCCTGAAGTCTATTTGCAGACTCCCTCTGTGGACCAAGCCTCTTGTGAATGCTCTCAGACTTTTGAATAGGGATATGAATAACCCTACCCGCAGACAGAGTACATTGGAAACTGGATTACTGCAAATATAATTAGGTTAAACTTTAGCATTTTATTATTTGTTTTCCCTTTTGACCCATTTTTTAAGTTGTTCTAGTTTCTATTTTGCTTTCTTTTTGATTGAGGATTTCCTGTGTTTGATTTTGTTGTCATTTGTTTGTTTTGTAGGGTGTGTGTGTGTGTGTGTGTAAAGTGATTTTCTTTATATGAAATCCACAAAAGGCAAGCCACAGACACACTAACTAGATTAATAGCTCCTTAAGGTTATGGCAGGGGAGGTTGGGAGAAAATGGGAAGCTAATAATCAGGGGGTACCAGGATGAAGAAAATGCTCTACAACTGTGAAGATTGATGACTGTTCAGTTCTTTTTAATATACTCAGACCATTGAATTGTATGGTACATTAATTACATGCTAATAAAATTCTTAAGGAACAAAAGGTGGGACAGGGACAATGCAGGATGACATAGAGCTAGAAATGTGATGGAATGATGTTCTTGAAGCTGGTGCCAAGTAAAATTCCTCACAAGAACCGAGTCCTCCATTAAGTTCTATTCTTCCTTTCTTACCTTTGTTGGGGCGCACGGAGCTTGCTTTTTCCTGAATAAAGATTTTGTAGCTCATCTTTTATGGCATGGCCTGCATTTGCCTCCTGTCCAAAAAAATAACCCTTTTCCAAATAACTGGTACATGGCAAAGGCAAAATGGAATCTCAAGATCTGGGTTCAGAAAAGTCCGTGAGGTTGACATTAAAACACAGGACACTAAAATATTTATATGCGTCCTTGTTAAATATTAATGCAGCAACCCTGCAAACACACAGACAAACATCCTGGGATGGGGCACCCTGACTCTTTCAAGGATTATCTTTTCACTGAGCAGTTTGTCACTGGGAAGGTGCCATTTACCTGACAGCACACACTGTCATCCGTTCAACCTTGAAGTGCCAGCGAGTCGATACATCTTCAGAGTCCCCTTCCTCCACCCCACCCCAGCACACCTGGATCCTCACTGACCCAGTGAGGGAGGGCAGCAGTCATGTGTGCACAGAGAAGCCGCAGGGATTGGAGGGATTATTGGCATGGGTATAAGGCTCCTACGCAAAGTGAGAAGGTAGGATGCATCTCTTTAAGGGATCCCTCTGTCCAGCTGGCCTTTGGTTCCCAAGGGATTCTGGGAATCCCAGTAGGTTCCATCAAACCCCAGAGAACTGGGCTCAGGGGAATTGATCAATTTAACCGAGACGAGAGGAAAGCTAAGAGGAACAGTCTGTGAATGGGACAGGGAAGTCCTGGATTCCCAGGACTTCTAGAGTATGATTGACTTTAGGACAGAGACCATGCTTGTCCTGCTTTGTGTTTTAACCTAGAACTGTTCTTGGCCCATAATGGGATCCCAAGACACTGGGAGTTGCCAAATGGCAGTGGCCTAGGGCAAAGTCCTTGACTGTGAAAGAGATGCAGAATTAAGTGTGATAATTTATTTCGGAGACTGAAGGATGAAATAGGAAGCAGCAAAAGGGTAGAGGAGAGCTTGTGAAACATGAGGTAAAGCTAATAGACTATTCAATTCCTGGAAGGTCTCCCACAGCGTCCCAGACGGAAGGAGTGAGCTCCGCACCTGGAGTTAAGAAGACTGAGGTTTCATCAGACTTGCTCGCAAGCGTGCTGTGGGGCCCAGAACTAGTCACTAGCTCTTGCTCAGTACAATGCCATGGTTGGGTTGTTGTGCTCCCACTGAAAGGGCTCCAGCACACAGTGACCCAACATGACAGAATGCAACTGCCCCATAGAGTTCCTAGACTGTGACCATTACAAGAACAGGTCCCATGTGGCACCCAAGAGTTAGAATCAGCTATGCACAGCCATCTTTATGAAAGCAGATCCTCAGGTTTTTTCCTACCAAGGAGCCACTGGGTGGGTTTGAACTCCCAATCTTTGGATTTACAGTCAAGCAATTAACCCATTGCCCTATCCAGGGCTTTTCAGTAACTGGGCTGATCAAGTTCCAAATGGCTAAAACTCCATGATCATGACAGGAAGCTCAGGTTGAGTTTGCTGCTCCTCGTCCTAGCAGCAGAGAAGTCCACCTACCACTACTACTTTCTAAGGAGCTTCCAGTAAGCCTTTGTTCTAGAACATTCCATGCTGGTTTATGTGACCTGTGACAGCTGTAAGCACCTTCTCTTCCTATCCCCCACCCCCAACTCTGGGGGGAAGTGGTGGCGGCGGCTGCAGTGGTCAATTCTCAGTCTCAGTTGCTCTCTGGAGGGTGGAGTGTGGTACAAAGCAAGTTCTGAGAATTAGAGATGCCCAGAAACCGAAAGTCAACTTCCTGTCTTCAACAAACTACTTTTTGCAGGTCAGGTCAGCTCAATTTCCATCCGGAAACTTTGTCGAGACTGCTCTGCCTTTCTGTCCCATAGAGTCAAAGTGCTTATAAATTGCTGTTGACACAAGGGCAGATGCTTCCTCCCCCACCCCCACCCCCTTTCTTGACCCTGTGTTTTCTGGCCTCCTTCATCCGCTTCTCTCTCCTCTTTCCTGGGTCATTTCCTCAGCTCAGTTCCCTCACTCACCTTCCCACGGACTTCGCAAGCTTCATCCTGGCTCTTTTCACAATTAATCTACAAAGTTCTTTCCATGGGTCTCCAGACAGCGACACCACTCTTTTGGCCTGGAAAGCAAAGCCCAGATGGCCGCGGGTTCCCTGGCCGTATCTGCTCAAGGACTCAGGTGAGATACCACCTAGCTCTCTCCTCCCAGTGCTTGTTTCTTTCCCTTTTCCGTGTCTCTAAAAATGATTCTGTCCCTGTCTTGGCTGTGGTGGACAGGGACAAAGTTGACCATGGTCGTGAAAATACATGTATTGCATATATTACCTATTTATATCTGAGCCAATTTGGGGGCCCCTGGAGATCTTTGCAGGACAAATACAGAAAGTAGGCAGCCCACAGACTTCAGGGGGTAGTTCAGTAAAATCTGTTCCCTCAGTAACACAGTCCTGGTACTGCCTCAGAACCACATGTACCTGGATGAAAGGAATCAGGTATGGGTACTTCTGAAAGAATACAAACATCAGAAAAACCAGAAGTTTAATACAAATGAGAAAAAGAGAGAAAGAAAGAAGCCCTCACAATGGGCTGGGCATGGCTGCTACAGGAAGTCAGGCGCATGGCCAGCCGGATGGTTCTGGGAGGCCAAAGGATTGGTCCCTCACACCCCAAGGTTCACTTCACCCACTCTCCATGTGCCCAGGAAGGGAGACTTCTACCCACCTGGTTTGACCTATGTGGTTCTGACCTCTCCTGACACACTGCACCTGCCCAGGGCTTCTCCCTGCCCATCTCCCCTACCCCCTCTCCCGTAATACCAGCTCTTCTCATGGAAAAAAAAAGAAAAGAAAGAAATCTTCCACCTTCAGTTTAAAATGATGGATTCCTGGAGCCACCCAGCACTCACTTCTCTGCCATTAGCCCAGCCTAGCTTAGCAGCCAGTTTCCAGGAGGATGCTCAGAGCTCTGAAAGAACCACTCTGGTACACACCTCTGTCCAGACACCACCCAAGGCTGCCATAATTCACTCACTCAGCCACCCCCGCCCAGGTCCAGGTATAAATGGCTTTTGTGTACAGAGATTGAAGTCCACACCTCCAACCCAGGTGCTGAGGTCCGCAGACAGGTCCTGTTGGGTGGGGTTTAGATCTTTGGAAATGCTGGAAGATGTCCAAGCTCTCCTGGCTCCCCTGGTCAGTCCTCTGACTACTGCAGGCCCTTCTCTCTGACAAGGGTGCAGAGCGTCTTGAAGCTGGTGACAGTCCCTGCCTAAGAGTCGGCGCAGATTGGAGGCCCTGAGGGCCCGCGCCCCCTGGGTGCCCACGGCCGCCGGGCTTTTAAGAGGTGCTACTGCGCCGTCGGGGGTGGAGGGCTTTCCTCTTGGCGATGTCCTCTTCTGTGTCACTCTCACAATTCCTCTGAAAAAAAAAATGCAGCAGCAGTTCAGGGCAGGGGCTCACTCACGAGATGCCAGAGATAGGACCAAGCTAGACACACCGGGCGACCACACCTGAGTCGGGGACCTGTGACCCAGGGAGGTGCATAGTGAAAAGGAGTGCAAGGCAGAGGGTGCAGTGGGGCCTGAAGGGAACCCAAGAAGCTGCCCTGAGACCTGTTTTGTCCGAGGCAGGACAGCAGGCAGGGCAGTAAGGGCAGCCCAGCAGCAGGAGAGGCCACACTTTGAGAACAGTGACAATTATACCTGGTGCCCTCTGTGGCTGCCACATAATGCAGAGCACTTGGATAAGTGGCCTGTGGGCACGACTCAGCTGAGAGAGCTGGGGGCACACCCAGGTCTGACAGCCACCATTCCACACCCTGTCTTTCTTTATCTTCAGTACAGCCCCACCATGCTTTCCTTGCAGGGAAAATGGCCGTCTAGGTTGCAGTTTGAGGAGAGAGGACCTCACACACAGTGCGGGTCTTTTGTCTCATCCGTGGTTACACCAGAGCTCTGGCCTGCTGCCTTCCTGTTCGGACCACGCCCATGGAGCCTAATGACTTTTCATTCGTCAGTTCCTATCACAAGTGCCCATTAGAAGCCCATTGCTGTGGACTGGTGAGCCCATGAGAACAGGAGAGAACTAACTGCTTCACAGGGGTTTCTGGGTGGTCATCTCTAAGGAAGCAGATGGCCAGGCCTTTCTTCTGAAGTGCCATCAACTTTGAGGTTAGTCATTTGTGCCACCTAGGAGCCCAGAAAGCTGTAAGCAAATCAAAAAGCTGTTGCCAGATGTCCTTTCAAACAGGAAAGATATGTCTGTTTGTTTAATGCTTTTTCAACAAATGGAACTACCTACCTTTCCCATTGTTTGTTTTTATTATTAAGGCAAGTTCCCTTGGGAAATCGATAAACCAGATGTCCGGGACCCAATCCTCGTCCATTTGCAGAGTGTGCCATTGGGAGACTGGTGCTGAGTGCTGGAGTGAAAATCGGGCTATTTCCAAATATGTGCTCAAGGATACAAATTAGGAAAGAAGTCTACAATGTTCCCAGTGACTCCCTGGTCCTGTCTCTTCAAGGAGGGAGCTATATTGGGTGCATAGCCAGGGGCTCAGCCTGGAAGGCCTGCCTGCTACCCACCAAGCACCCTCCCCAGGCCCAAGCCAATTGGAGATACAAGGTCAAGATCAACTGTAGCAAGCTTCCTAATGCCATGACCCTTTAATAGAGTTCCTCACATTGTGGTGACCCCTCCCCCAACCGTAAGACTATTTCCATTGCTACTTCATAACTGTGATTTTGCTACTGTTATGAATTAGGCGACCCCTGTGAGAGGGCCGTTCGATTCCCAAAGAGGTCACAGCCCACAGGTTAAGAACCGCTGTGACCTAACCCCGGCCCAGCTGGAACAATAAAAATAACCCAGGCTCTGCTGAGCAGCAGCATTTTCGCATGAGTCAAGGCCAAACCATAAGAAAGCAAGTTGAGAAAAGTCCTCTGACATCCACAGGCCTTGTCAGCAGAGGTCAAGCCCTGTCCCCTTGGCTGCAGTCGAGGAGAGTCAGGAGGGAAGGGGCCCAGCTCAGGCTGAGCCACGCAGCTGTTTCCGGCCTGTCATTTCAGCCCGGGGCCGGTGGGTTCATTCTGACTCCTCTGGATTCTTGAGGACAGAGCGGGACTGCCCTGCTGGGTTGCCCAGGCTGCAAGCTGTATGACTGCAGACTATCGGGCTTTTCTACTGAGAAGCTGCTGGTGGACTTTAATCACTGGCCATTTCTCTAGCAGCTACGTGACTACCCATCACACCACCAGGGATCCCAGGTGCCAGAAGGCCTCCCGAGCCGCAATCAACAGATGAACAGGAGTTCAGGCCCTGAATATGTTCACAGGGGTCAGGAAGAGGCATGGCTGCTGTCTCTGTGGAGCCAGGCCCTAGTGTCCTGAGCCGAGGGAGGGGGCTAACCGCCTGTGGGCCTCTGGTCCCTCGCTGAGCAAGGACTCACCTGCCATATGGACTTCTGCCATCCTAGACACTCCTGGGTACGCTCACCTTGCTCGGGGAACAATGAAGTGAGACCGTAAAGAGAACACAGACCCATGGGAATTCTAACACACAATGGCACTGTATTTTAAAATTGACAGGAGGGTTTTAAACACCGCCACCTATCACATTTCCTGACGCTTGTCCTCATGGCGACTTTTTGAGGGTTCCACTTCACAAATGAGGCAATTTTAGCACAGAGAGGCAAAGTGATTTCCACAAAGTCACAAGGCAAGTAAGTGGCAGATCTGAATCCTGACAATCTGGCTCCAGAAACCACACCCTTGACCAGTCTATTAGATCGTAAGACGTTCCATTTTTAAATGTACATAAGAGTAAATGCGTGTCAGAGCAGCTTAACATATATGCCATCCTCGAAATATTATTGCTATTTGCATCCATGATGCCAATCCAAAGCGAAACAGAAACGGAAACCATTGAGAGAAATAGTTAAAGCATCTAGTCTAAAGCTGATGTTGGAGCATCAGGAGCAATTTAGGGGTTGTCTGAGGTGGTGTCCTTGCCACAGTGCCCGCCGTTCTCCGAGGGCTTAAAGAAAGGTTGACACCAGGAAGACTTGGAGGTTCGCACTACCCTGGGAACAGCCCCCTCGCCCCAAAGACACGGCTTCTGCTGACCACACTCCAGTCAACAGCTTGGAGGAATTGCAGACCAGCAGGAAGTGGCTGCAAATGATTACGGACCACCTCTCCCTAACAGAGCTAGGGAGGCTCCAAGAAGAAGAGGTCGTGGATTCACCCACCAGGTTGTCCTCTGACCTCAGGTGCACCTTCTTCATCAGGGAGCGGGTGAGGTGGTTGCACAGGGAGACAATGCTGAAGGAGAGCTGGGGGGAGGGAGAGACAAGGAATGACCTGGTGAGGGAGTGCACAGAGACCGGCAGAGCCCCCGGAGCCCCTGCGAGGCCACCCACCTCCCACACCTAGACCCCGACACACCTTCCATCGCCTGCGCACATACTGCTTCTTGAAGTTCTCCAGGTTGACCACCGACTCACGGCGCACCATGGCTTGCTGGGTGTCCACCGGCTGAGGGACAAAGCAGAGCGTGGTTGATGCTGGACTTCCGACAGGACCTCCTTCTTTGCAGAACCCCCGACTATGCCGGTCCTCCTCCTGGCCCCAGTGCCTCCTCTCTGGGCAGTGGAAGTGCAACAGTGTGGCCACGAGGCTAATGGTGCTTCAGCGATTCCAGGGGTGGCCTCAGTGCCCCTGAGCTATTATTACCACAGCCCGACACATAAGCCCGTTTGGCAGCAGGCGTGGTCTCTCCTTCTGTCTCCAAAGGACAGAAGGCAGGAACACCAGTCACAAGGCTACTTTGAGGGAGAGGGTCACTTTACAGTAGTCTGGGGCTACCTTCTCTGCCCTGGGCCAGTCGTGGATGCCCTGCACTCAGCCCCTGACTCATGGTGACTCCAGTGCAGGATCAAACTGCTGCCTGGTCTTGCGCCATCTTCCAAACTGGGAATTAGGTCATTGTGATCCATCAGGCTTTCACGGGCTGCTTTTCCAAGCCTTTCTTCCTAGTTCTTCGAATGGAAGCACCACTGAAATAGGTTCAAGTGTCATAGCAATGTACATGCCTCCCAGGGAAGATGGGTGGTGGTTGCACGGGCATGGGTGGTGAGGATTCTCCCGCTGCACCACTAAATCTGCTCAGATAGAGTCTTGCCCAGTTTCAAACCCATGTGCTGCAGGGAAACTGTACTCCATAGAGTTTTCTGACTATAAGTTTTCCATAGCCGCCAGGTTTGGGTGGATTTGAACTGTCAGCCTTTTGTGTAGCTGAGCATGTCATCAGGCGTGCTACCCAGACAGAGCACTGGTGTTAGAGTCCTGGAGTCGGTTACTGCTCTCAGTAACCACCTAGTTTTCCGGAGCAGAGCCTAGTGGGTTTGAACCCATTGCAGTTGGCCCTCCAGCACTTGTTCAACAGCGTCACTGAGGCTCCGGAGAGCTTCTAGCCGTGGTGATGAATAGTTCCCTGATAGCTTTCTCCCTACCTTGTGGAAGAGATGACCTAGGATGAAAGCTAGGACTTGGGACCTGCTACTCCCACGGTTCTGAGGCCCAGCCCTGCACCAGTCCAGTCACTGAAGTCCATGTAAGCCATTGCTCTGACTCTCTGTCTGAGCCAGCAAGATGCACCCTCCAATGGGGATGGCGGAATCCCAGAGGAGAATGCATGCAACTTTGATGGGGGTTGTGGTGGGGGGGGGGGTGGAGAGAGAAAGCTGTGGCTAGTCACTCTTCAACATAGAAACCCAGGGGTTTGGGTCAAAGACTGCAGGGCAGAAAGAGTGGAGGGGAGACAGACTCCAGAGAGGGGGGAGAAGAGGAAACAATGAGGCCATCCCCTCTCTGAGCCACCTGTCACCTCCTCTGCCAGCAAAGACCTGTATCTCGGTCCCACCTGGCAGAGAAATGCAAAGGAGAGCAGCAGG
The DNA here is from genome assembly GCA_004026705.1 of Nesogale talazaci. Classification (NCBI taxonomy): domain Eukaryota; kingdom Metazoa; phylum Chordata; class Mammalia; order Afrosoricida; family Tenrecidae; genus Nesogale; species Nesogale talazaci. Next base: position 66,576 of record PVJH01007300.1, read on the forward strand.
CGGAGAGCAGAGGGTCACATGTCCATGCTGTGTACCAGGCCTGCTATCCTTTCAGAGCTTTCCGGGGCTCCCCGGTGTGCTAGGGACAGCAGCGCAGAAGCCTGCATCTTCTGACTTCTCCAACCTGACTCCCCTCCCCTTTCCTTGTTCACTTGCCTCCCATGGACAGGCTGGCTATGTCATGGACCCAAGGTCTCAGGCTGCTTGAACTTGCTTAAAACCTTGTTCCTGCATTTTATGTCTCATTTGTCCTTTCGTCACCTCCTCTTGGAGGCCTCCCCCGACCATGCTATAACAAACAGTACCTCAACTGCCTGTGGGACTCGGTGTCGGCGGAGTCTGCTTCTTTGCTGCATGGGTCACTCCCGACCTTTTAGTCAGTATTTAATCACTTGATACCAGCCCTTCCTCTCTTAGATTTCTCGGCGCCTGTTCCTTCCGAAGATGACTAGCACCCTGCCTCCCCACGCCATCGGTCACTTCTGCATGTACCACTCATGCCCAGAGACAGTGGCCATGCTCAGGCAGCCAGGGACTCGAGCCCTGCTCTGTAGCAGGTGCATGCAGTGGGCATGGAGCATTTGACGAGGCAGAGTTCGTTGGTTCCGAGAGCAAAAACCAGAGCCCTGGTGACACATTATGGGTTATGAGTCGAGCTGCTAGCCTCAAGGCCAGCAGTGGAAAGCCATCAGCCACGACAAGGGAGAAACAGGAGGTTCCTCTAAAGATGTACAGTCTCCGAAACTCACAGGGCCAGTTCCACCCTGTCCTCTAGAGTTGCTGAAGGTCAGGACCAACTTGATGGCAGGGAGTTCAGTTTGGGGTGTGAGAGAAAAGGAGCCTCTTTTGGCCCATTTCCTTACTGGCACCCTGGCCCAGGAGAAGGATGGGCACTCATCCCATGCCTGAGAGGTCGACATTCAGGTGAAGAGAGTCCTTGAACGAGGACCTCATCTTCTGACTGGCCCAATAGGCCCAGGCACAGAAGAGTGGAGTCCAATGAAGGCCATTGATAGGAATTGCTTCTCGGGCCCTACCTATGGTATATACTCGAGTATAAGCCAAGTTTTCAGCACATTTTTAATACAGTTTTATGGAAAAATTGGGTGCCTCAGCTGATATTCGGGTCAGCTTATACTTGAAAGTGTATGGTGTACGTCAGGCACAACAGCATGTCACACCCCCGCAGGTCCGCCTGGCTGGCCTCTTCCAACCCATGGACCTTTCTGGCTGCGAAGAGGCTGACCACGTGCCGAAGCTTGTCAGCGCCACTTTGAAAGTCAGAGGGGTATAAATTGGGCAGCAAACTATTCCCAGAAGGAATGTGGCACTGCTTCTTTTGATTAAGTTGCTGGGCAGGTGAGATACAAGAGCAATACTCTGCATTTATCTGGTGCCCCATTCTCTGTAAATGCTGTGGTCCAGCCGGCTGGGTCTGATATCTCAGGAAAACGTTGCGAAGGGAAGAAAGGATGCTAGGATTTATGTCATGTTTGTTTATACAGGTGCAAATGGGGTCTAAGAACTTAGTGGGTGTGCCAGGATCATCAGGGGATTCTTCTCTAAATACCATACCTGCCACCAGTGCCTCTAGAAACCATAAACACATCAAGACTTTTAAAACCTCCCTCCTTGTGCTGCACCAGCCCCCCCTTTAGGGAGAGCCTGGAACACCAGGAAGTTTTCCCTTCTCTTGCCTGCCTGGAAGACCCACTTCTTCACCTTCTTTATATGTGTCTGTAACCACAGTTGTGTTGAAAAGCAAGGAGGTTACATGGAAGACGAATGTGTCCCCACCCCATGTCACGGCGCTTCCAATCATCTCACATGCACGGGAAAGTTGGACACTGACTATGGAAAACTGAAGAACAGTCGAGGTGTCTGATTGCTGGTGCTGGAGAGGAACACTGAGAGCCCTGTGGAGTGTCAAGAGGGCAAACAAATCTGTCTTAGAAGAATATGCGAGAAGGGTGAGACTTTGTCTCCTATACTTTGGACCTGTCAGGAGAGACCGGTCCCCGGAAAAAGGCACTATGCTTGGTCAAGTAAGCGGGCCACCAGAAGAGGAAGGATCTTAGGGAGATGGGTTGAGAGAGGTGCTGCAACAATGGGCCAAACACGGGAAGTGTATGGAGATGGTGCAGTGCTGGGCAGTGTTTTGTTTTGCTGGGCATCGGGTGGCCAGGGGTCAGAACGGACCGACGGCACTGCACAGCAATGGCGGCCTCCCCACCTCTGCTGTGTTTGCTGTTTCAATGGCTGGAGCTGAAGACCAGCGGCCCTGAGGCTCAGCAGAAAGGCTGTGACTGGGATTTCCCTTGTAGCTGACAGGCCATTGCAAGGAGGTGGACAGTCCCTCCCTTGCTTTGTCTGGGCTCACTTTTCTGAGTGAGGTCTGGGTAATGCACACGCTGGTTTTTAAAATCATTTTCTTCTCTCTGCCCTTCAATTCTCTGAGCAAGTGTTTTGCCCCCAAGAAAGGGTTTAAAAGTTCCCCCTCATGCTGTTGCAGAAGAGATTTGGGAGAAATCACCCCAAATGGGTATAGTCCATCTCAGGGGTCCTCAAACTTTTTAAACAGGGGCCAGTTTACTGTCCCTCAGACTGTTGGAGGGTCGAACTATAGTTAAAAAAACAAACTATGAACAAATTCATTGTGGGCCCGGCATGAGTTGGCTGCTAAGCAGGACAGCAGTGGGGGCAAAAACACTGGGAGGGCCAGATAAATGTCTTCGGTGGGCCACATGTGGCCCACGGGCCACAATATGAGGACCCTTGAGATGGACTGTACCTAGAATACCTTTGAGATAATGCAGAAGTTTATGTCCAATGATAATAGGGAAAGATTGTGAATGTTGTCAGGTATGAAAATGGCCTGGTGGTTAAGTCCTCTCACAAAAGTCAAAAAGTGAAAAGCATCCCAAATGTTCATCCATGGATGAACAGATAACCAGAGTGCAGGACATCCACATAGGGAAATACTTCCCAACAGAAAGGAGAATGAAGTATTGGGATGATGGGCCAAGTCCAGAAGAGTTCCCTTTTATTGTACACAGGATCACCCTAGGTCAGAACAGAGCCAACTGTCACCTAGCAAAAATATCTGTGTGGATGAATCCCCCAAAACATGCTAAGTCAAAGAAGTCTGTCACAACGGGCCACATATTGTCTGAGTCCATTTATGAGTTGGAATCAACTCAATGGCAGTAAACACCCAAAGATTGTTTCTGGTATTCAGAATAGACACAGTCAGGAAATAGAATGGTGGTTGAGTGAGGCAGAGGATAAGGTGGGGTGATGGCATACAGACCCCCAGTGTCTTTTGGAGTGATGGAAATGCCTAATCATAGATGGAAGGAGTGGCTGCACAACAATGCAGATGGACTAAATGGATCTCAAGAATTCATTTTTAATAGTGATTTCTTTGGTATATGAATTCATCCCAATTCCAAAAAGTTCTATGGGAAAAAAAGGAAGAGGGGCAGGTACATCCTTATCAGTTAGAGATATGCTAAGGGTTGAGGCGCTAATAAGTCTAAAGTTTGCTCTAAAATACCCCAGGAAAAATTGGTGGGGAAGAGAGGGGCGGAAGACAATGAACTTGATTAACATTGAAGCTGGTAACAGGCACATAGGGAAATACCACTCTCTAGACTCTTATACGAGGGGCATAAATTTTCCCTGACACAAAGTTGAAAACAGAAACCCTTCCTCTCGCGCACCCCTGAGCTGCTGTTGAGCAGTCCCAGCTGGTCCCTGATTCCAGTCTGAACACTCCCTGTGCAGGGTCTAAGGAGTCAGGAGGCCTTCCCTGAGGCAGCTTCTGCTGTCACCACTTCCCCTTCCATCGTCAGAATTTGTCTCTCAAGTTTTCTGAAATATGGATCCCTTGCCATCAACTCAATTCTGACTCATAATCCCCCCCCTCCCCCCAGGACAGAGAAGACCTGCTCCTACCTTTCTCCTGCAGAGTGGCGGGTGAGTTCAAACCACCTTTCAGCTGCTAGTCAAGTGCTGTGAGCACTGTGCCACCAGAGCTCATTCTCTGGAATATTGGCAGCCTCCATTCTCTCTCTCACAACCACCTTTCCCATGTCCTCCTTGAGGAGGGTCCCATCTCTCCCAGACACCATCTTTCACTCAGGGGTTGTCTTGTCTGTAAGGAGCATGGTGATCAGTGGTTAGAATGCTCAGCTGCTAACTAAAAAGACAGTGGTTTTAACTAGTGGTTAATACAAATTAACCCACTCGTCACTTCAATTAGTCTATGCAGTTTGCAAACCTGAGAGCAATATAGGTCTTTGTAGGCGCTGGCTGCACGGGATAATTGTGGCTTGAAATAGGCAGTCAGCAAAGCCATGGGCTCTATGGGCAGAGGTTGTGCCCGGCTGCGTTCATGAAGACTCAGCCTCGGGAGTCACAGGACCGTTGTCTGCTCCTGTGACGGTTTACAGCCTCAGAAACTCTAGGGCAGTGGTCGGCAACGTCTTTTTCAAGTGGATCATTTTTTCAATTGTTTTTCACAAAAATTTTTGCTGGTGGGCCACATCACTTCTATTTTAGATTACACATTATCTTAGAATACAGAAAACAAAAACATTATACAGATGGGATAAATCCCATATACATTCAATCTGGAATTACAGATTTATTATCATCAAATCTACATTTATAACTTGAAAGAAATCATAAAGTGTCAGCAGAAAGGTAAGCACCATGTAAATAAAATGAACTCCTATTTCATTTAGAACATTTAATCACTTTAATGGCTTCCTTGACGCTGTTTCATTATCCCTGTGAGGTTTGAGATATTTGGGTAATAATTCGTGTTTGTAAAAAGACACGATTCTGAATTTTCATTAGTTAATCTGTTTTGCAATGAATTGTGAATGAATTTCATTTGGGAAAGTACCTGTTCACATGAACAAAAGCTGACAGTAAAGTGAAACTAACTTTCTTTATCATAGAAGACTTGGAAGGAAATGATGCCCAACATATAGCTTTCATGCTTAAGTGATTTTCATCAGTGGCTTCAAGTTGTCTTCTTAAAGTCTTGAATTTGTCTGTCTATATTGCTGAGTTTTCGAAGTCAATTAACTCCATATCATAACTTCAATTTCAGGGAAATTGAAATATTACAGGCCCAACACATTGTCCTCCATTTCATCAGGGTTTTTATAAAACTGAAGATAGGACCATGGGCTTTAAAGTTCTGAATTCAGGTTTTTACTAAAAGAAAATATTTAAATGTTTGTTTCAATAAGTCACCCTGAAAGGGCTAAGCCCCGGTGGTTGTGCGAGGGACTGCGGCCCACTGGGATGGAGGTTCAATTCCAGCAGTGGGGCTGGGCCTTCTACTCCCACCACCGGAGAGCAGTGATGCTCCCCCCCCCCCCCAAAAAAAAATAAGTCGCCCTGGAATAGAACTATCTTTTTTTGGCAAGGGGGAGGCGACCACTCTGGTGGTCGTGGGAACTACCCAGCACTGCTGGATTTGAACCGCCAAGCCCTCAGGCTGTAGTCCTGCACTCAACCACTTCCGCCACTGGAGCTCAGCCCTGTGTTAATAATTTTAATCACTACACTCATCACTTCATTTAACTGTTTCGAGGAGGCTTTTGAACATACATTTTCTTCATGAATTATACAGTGTAATGAAAGTAGTGGTTTTCCAAGTCCCTTCTTCAATAGGTTTACAAACCCAGCATGTTTTCCTAACATTGCTGGAGCCCCATCAGTTGCGACAGAAAATAATTTTTTCTTCAAATCAAAAACACTTCCATTTTCAAGTGTAATGTCTTCTTGAACTTTCTTTAAAATGTCGATACCTTTCGCAGTACCTACCATTGGGGAAAGTCCACACAACGCTTCATGAGTAACTGGAGAATCAATAGCTCCGTAACGAGCAACTATTGCAAGCCTCGCAACGTTATTGATGTCAGTACTTCCATCCACAGACAAGTCCAACGAGATCTGTCTCTACGCATATTGCTTTTCACTTGTTCGGCCTGTCAGCCGGCTGCCGACAGCTGTTTCACCAAACCGCAAGCACCACGGCGCAGCGATCGCCATGGCCGTAAATCGAAAGCACCCACTTTAATTCGTTGGCAAGAATACCTGCTGATCATCGTAATTAAGGCTTGTTTACTGGATCACTAACATTTTCCCAGTGGGTCGCTAGGTGACCCGCGGGTCATAGGTTGCCGACCAGCACTCTAGGGGACACTGGGCATGGGGTCGGTAGCTCTATAAATAAGGTGCCTCCCGCTCGTTCCCAAACCCTAGAGCAGGGCCCATACTCCGTGATCTGTTGGTAGCATTAGCTGACTGGCTTCTCTTCTGAAGGTCAGATCGCACAGTCGTGGGCAGAGGAGGGTGGAGGTGTTCAGAGCCGTGGGGCAGAAGGGAAGATGGGGCTTTGTGCTTCCCATCTCCCTCCGCAAACACTTGTGGAGAGGCGTAGTCCCTTCAGGGCCCAATATCCTCAGCAGTTGGGAAAATGAGCCTGTTGAGTACCTTTTGCCCTTTATTCTCAACAAAAAGTTGGAGCCAGTGGTTTCACTAGTGTCAGTGTCACCCAGTGTAGTAACTTGTGATGTCACCGCCTGAACGCTGAACCCCCTTACATGCCAGACCATACAGACTTTTAGTAATGTTTATTATCAGCTTGAATCACAGAATGAAATAGAAAAAATATAGTTGTAAGTATCTGATAAGAGTTCTTATCGTGGATGAATAACAACAACAAAGCTGTTTTAGAAAAAAATCTTTCTCAATTGAAATACATTATTAGTTACATTATTCCTAACTGGGTCGAAGTTGTTTTTAACCTTTCGCCTTCTTTCCCTTTAATTACTGCTTCATTCAAAAAGAAGTTATTGGTATAGAGTCACAAATACTCATCACCACAAAACTGTAGCTGAAACACCAGAAAATTTGACAAAATGTGGTGACTATAAAAAACCAGCAGCAACAAGAACAAGTGCTTATACCACGGGCAGAAGAACCGGGGGATTCAAAGCATCCTTATCACCGGGTAACAACAACAGCTCAGGCCGCGTCAGAATGCTCCAACAGGCGATGAGCGGAGAGTTTGGGCCTTGCAAGTACGTGGTTACACGTAAGCTGGGCTCGTGAAAATGTTTCTGCCGATAGAACTAGAGAGATTACTGTATAAGAAATAATAAGTATCTGTGGGGACATTGCCCAAACACTTCATAGACGGTCATCTTGGTGTCACCCCGACAGAGTCACTAGCGTGCTTCGCCCTGTCTGTCCCCTACAGTTGATGTCACTGGTTGTCTCTGATGAAGGAGGGAAGAGGTGGAGAAGAGGGTTATGTTGCTGTCTCCCTCTCTGCCCTGCACGGTGACAGCAATGATGGGGAGGAACAATGAGCTCCACCCTCCAGGACACAATTCTTGGGGCAATTGACTCAAGGTCTGTGGCACTCACCTGACAAACAGCATGAGATCACTGACTGAGTATCTGAACTTTAATAATGAAGGCTGCTGTTTACAGCTAAGCAAGATTCCCTGTTTCTTCTCGTGGACCTCATCTGAGCATCAGACACCCTGTGGTACTGCTTCATCCATACTGGCGGGCTATGGGCAAGCCTGAGTAAGTCCCTGCCCCTCCTGCCCACGGAGATACAAGTAATACCCACCTTCCTATTTCAGAGTTTGAAATCTAAGGCTCAGGTGAGGCTGCTGGCGTACAGGATTTGGTTAAGTGACAAGTCAATACAAATGAAAAACAATATTACTTTCTGTGTTCGTTTTCAATCCTGGCTCCCGCAGCAGGAAAACGCCAAGCTAACTTGAGCGTGATGCCAAACAGCACCCAAGGCCTGCCATCCAGAAGGTTGGTGGGCGAGCAGTGGGACATGAGCAGACTTGTCATCTCAAATCCATGATCAGGCATCTCCCCAAGGCTAGCACTCCTCCCCCTGGAGCAGGGAAGGCGAGGGTTTCCACAGAAGGGTGCTCATTCTTTAACTGCTTTTAAAAAGCCTGGCTGCCCTGCCAGCATTCTTTCCAGAAAACCACATTGCCGCGGGAATGCTAGTTGGATGCTTCTGTAAGCCACGAGGATGCCCTGCTTCCTGGCTGGCTTCTGGGGCTCAGAACTTCAAGCCGGGCAGGAGCGCCTCACTGCACGTTCTGTCGAGCAGCTCCGTCAGGGACTCACTGGCGTCCAGGCGGAACAGGATGCCCAGGCCATCTGGGTGCCCGCTCTCCAGCTGGATGTTGCCCACCAGGTCCTGGATCCACTGTAGGTCTGCCGAGAGCTCCTGTCTCAGGTCCTCAAACTGTGCCTGCAGGTGGTCCAGTTTCCTACCCACGATCCTGAGGCTGGACTCCGTGGCCCCAATGTCCTCACACAGATGCTTCTTCAAGGACTCCACCTTGCGGAACTCGTACCTGAGCTGGGACAGGTGGTGCCGAGCGCTCTCACTCTCCTCACGATACCACGCTTCCTTCTCATTGAAGATGGAGACCAACGCCTCCACATCGTCCTGGAGTGTGCCATGGGCCCCTGCCAGGGAGCGGCACCCCTGGTCCACCAATGCCACGTTCTCCACCACTCGGGCAAAGCGCTCGAAATTGATATAGGTGTTGTTGGGGGGCATGCTGGAGTGGCATTTGAGGGTGTACTCTCTCAGGCACTTGGTCTTCAGATGGGTGGGCTCTGCCTTCTGCTGTTCGGGGGCTCTGGCTTCTCCTTCAGACTGGTGGGTGTTCGAACAGAAGAACCAGAAGGTTAGTTTGTCACATGCTCCAGGGAAGAGCTGGATGTGCAGGCATTCACACTGGTTGGCATTCGCTGCAAGCGGCAGGCTACGAGAAGAAGTAGGGTGGAGGAGCAGGGGTACTGCCTGCATGCTCCCCGCAGGGCAGAGTGGGCCATGACTGTTAGGCTGGGTCTTCACACACAAAGCATTTAATGGGCACTCACATAGACAAACAGGCGGCAGGCAGGATCCCATGGGGATCCATGTAAGAGCTGGACACCCGAGGCCACAGCTGATCAGCAGTCTCCCTTCTTTGGGGCCTGCCGTCCCTTGGGGCTTGGCAACAGCCTTCTGAGCAGGGAGGCAGCCCCAACATTCCCTAGTCCCATGTTTTGGACCAACTGCAGACTTGGAGGGTCTTGGTCTTCTCCTCCTCTTTCAAGGGGCAGATGAATCTGATCTTATTCCCAATCGTGCGGCCCCTCCATCTTCCACGGGCTTTGAAAACACTCACAAACACATCAAAACTCACTTGCCATCACGTCGGTTTCAACTCCTGGCAAACCACATATGTCCTACTGCCCCTGTCTCTGCACAGCTTTCAACACCTGTGTGATCTTTCGGCAGCAGTTGCCAGGTGTTTCTTCCGAGGGCCTCCAAGGAGACCCCAACCACCAACCTTTCAGCAGGGAGCGAGACCGTTTGCACCCCCCAAGGACTCCCACTGGACCACTACTCCTTCCTACTTGCGCCACCTACAGGTTCACAGTCGTCCTCCCTGCCTCCTCACGTCACCAGTAGAGTGAATGGCAAGTCGTATGGCCATGTCCCAGAGAGTCCTGGTGCTGGTCAGGCCCCCGGAGGCCGGAATCCTGACTTCTTAATGCAGGGCCTCTAAATGTGCTTTCCCTGTACTGGGATGCAAGAGCCTCTGAGGAACCTGATCACAAAGAACTTGGGCAGAATCCCCTGGGCCCCGGGCCCCAGGCCAGAGGGATGGAATCGCCCTGACAATCTGCTGAGGCCCCTGGGCACCAAGGAAGTGACTGGATGAAGTCCGTGCTAAGGTGACCAGACATCCTGCTTTTTCACCATTTGTCCCGCGGGTGTTTTAAAATGAAATACATATATTACAATACTATTTTTTGCATTCTATGAACATTTTTGTTGCTCAATATAGACCAAATTTTGCACCAAGCCCTCCCCCCACCACCTTATGAATGGTGTTCCGCTTAACATCTGGTCACTTTACTCAGAGCCCCGAAGTCAGATCGAAAGAACTCTGCTTGCAAAACTGGAGTTTTTAACTGCGGTCGAGCCATCTCCACAACCTGGGTCCTGGTCTCTGCCTCTGAGTAATGGAGGAGTTCTGTCCTCCCGCAAGGAACACAGTGTGTGAGCTGGCCTCCCTCAGAGAAGAAGGATTATGACTGAGCTATGTGAAGGTTTCCACGGCTCCCAAATCTCTGAAATTCAAGCGGTAAGAAGCAGGAAGCTTGGACACGAGCAGACCCCTCAGGCTGGCTCCAGTCTGGCTTCCACATCTGGGACTGAAGGCCAGTCTGGGTGCCAAACACACGCTTCTCAGCAGCCCCTCCCGATGCAGCCTCTGCCAGGCCTGGAGCAGAGCAGGGAGCAAGCTGCTCATTAGAGTCCACCCCCGCGCCCTTACCGTGATCCAGGGGTGCCTGAGAGCCTCTTGAATTGTGAGTCGCTTCCTGAAACAAGGACCAGAAAACAGTGACGGCCCCTGAGGACAGAGTCTGCGAGCAACAGTCTTCCGGGTGAGCTCTTTGCCGTCCAGCATGCTGGCCTTCTCTGACTCTCAGATCTCTCACTGTCCTTGACGGCTCCCTCTCCAGGGAGGGTACCCCTGCCTGGCATTGTCCTATGTCTGCAACGTCAGGGCCCCTGCAGATGAGGGGCCCACTTTGGCCCTCTCTGGGGTTTGTGGAACCACAAGGACATGGCTTTCTAGAGCAGAGGTTCTCAACCTCCCCGATGCCTGGCCCTTTAACACAGTGCCGCGTGGTGTGCTGCCCCCAACCATAACATTATTTTCGTTGCTACTTCATAATGGTCATTTTTGCTACTGTTATGAATGGGCGACCCCTGTGAAAGGGTTGCTTGACCCCCAAAGGGGTGGTGACCCACAGGGTGAGAACTGCTCTTCTAGAGTCTGGGGAACCTCTCACACGGCCCAATCTCGCAACCTGCCTTTTCCTGCCCATCTCCTTCTCCAACCCCTAAAGACCTAGAGCTCACCCTGGGCCCTGAAGAAGGGGTGTGATTGACAGGGGAAGAACGAATGTGTTTCCCATTTTCAGTTGTGCTCGCACTGGGCCCACTTCCTCTCCCCCTCATGTAGTTCCCTGGGATTGGCTTGAAAATCCTGCGGATTTACCTTCTGACCATTCAGTATCAGTGCCTTTGCGACAGACTGACTCCACAAGGTCATGTGCACTAGAGAAATTCAGGTGAATGTTCTCTTCACCTCCTCCCCCCAAACATGTGTATTCACAAGAGTGACAGTTATTTGCATTTCAGCGCAAGAAAGACTTGAGAAAATACTGTGAATGCCAAGTCCTGGTCAGTGTCTGCTTCTCAGCACTTGCTGGTATCAGACCATAGTGGGGCAGGTAACAGCCCGTGGCAGAGCAAGCAGACTGCCGTTTCCCTGGACCAGACTTGTTGTGTCCTCTTACCGAGTCTCTTTCACCAGAAGCTTCTGAATGAAGTCCTTGGCCAGCTCACTGGTCTGGCTGAAGAATTCCTCATCGAAGTCGTAACTCACTGCTGTGATATTTGCCAGTGTTTCCTGCTTCGTGTCTCCCAGGAAAGGGGAGGCTCCACTTAGGCTGAGCACACAGAGAAGGAATCATGTGATTATGGGAAAGGAGATGAAAACTGGGGGGTGGGGGAGGTGGGGATTGGACTGCGGAACCCTCACCTACACTGTTGCAGAGGGATAAGAGGCCCCAAGCAACACAGCTGATTGCCAGGGGCAGCCCGTGAACAACCTATTCGATTGAATCCACCTCAGGACACTTTTATGGAGGGCCTACTAAATAGCAGAGACAAGCATGTCTTCAAGGGATTCCAAGGCTGGGGAAGGAAAGAGAAAGTCATAGGGCTCAATAATCTCCAGAAAAATAAACTGGAATATAATGGAAGACCAAAAGTCTGAGAGCATTGACAAGAGGAGGATCCTGGGTAGACTTCGGGGTAAGGGTGAAGTTTGTCTCAATTGTATCTCTAAGAGCAGAGAGGTTGCCGGCAGTCAGAGAAGGAGATGGAAAGAGATGGAAGGCAGCGGTTCTCAACCTGTGGCTCATGATCCCTTTGGGCGTGGAACCACCCTTTCACAGGGGTTACCTGATTCATAACAGTCGCAAAATGATAGTTATGAAGTAGCAATGCGAATAATTTTATAGTCGGGGGGGGGGGTCACTACAACACGAGGCACTGTATTAAAGGGTGACAGCATTAGGAAGGTTGAGAACCACCGAGTCTAAGGTAAGGGGGCAGATTACGCAAAGCCCCAAAGTCAGGGAACTACATGAGCCATTAGGGACAGGCAAGGCCTGTAAGAATCCCTTACAAGGCTTGCCAAGGAAGCCATACAGGCCGCCACCTCCAGCGCTACCGACTTCTGATGTGTGTTTCAGCTGCTTGCACAGGCCACTCTCCCTGAATGCCCCATGGCTTCGGAGTTCTAATTCCCTACGTGCCCTCCATGCCTGGAGTAATGCCATTGGCCCAGAAACACACTCTGGCTGGACACGCGGAGGCATCTTTGACTCTTCTCTCCCTTTCCTCACCACATCTAAGTGGCCCACAAGCCTTGTCGAAACAGTAACTAAACACCCCCTGAACGCCTGCTTGGTGCTCCTGCCACTTTCTCAGCATAGTGGAAGCCAGGTACACTGGATTAAAAAAAAAAAAAAGTCTTTCCATCCTGGATGGGATCCCAGATCTATTACTACACCTTAACTGTGGGGACCTAGATAAGTTACTCAACTTCTCTGAGTTCCAGTTTCCTCATGTGCAAAGTGGAGAAAATGAAAGTCCTTATTGCGCACATGAAGAATGAGAAGGAAAATGAATGAAAAAGTGTTTTGTGAAACCCTAGATCCTTCTAGGAGTTATTATTGTTAGATAGTACTGATGACTAATAATGTTTTTTATCGTTATTGTTCGAATGCCCAGACACACTCATGCACACACACCTTCTACCCCTCAACTTTTTCAATGGGATCAAACGTAAACTCCTAAGCAAGGCATTTGAGGCCTTCAGATGCTGGTCCAGACCACACATACCATAAATTTCTGTCATATTTAACATGAGCCAGTTTGAATCTCTCTCTTGTCTAGTCTCCCACAGTTGTGCAAAGCCAGTATCTTCTTTGTTAAGGTGAATGCAATTAATGCCATTGAATTGTACATGTAAAAAATGTTGCAATGTTTTCTTGTATTACATTTAATCACAATTTAAAATTTTACACATAATTATGGGCAGCTGTACAAAATGAGTAGCTAGCATTTTCCTCAATGGAGAAAAATGGAAAGTATTTCCTTTGAGAATGGGAATGGGACAAGGATGTCGTTTATCACCACAGTTTCACAGTATGGTACTGGAAAAACTGGATATCCATTTGCAGAAAAAGGAGACAGGATCTATATGTCACACTATTTTCAAAAAGTAACTCAAAATGGATCAAAGAGCTGAACGTAAATCTTAAAATCATAAAGTTCATGGAAGAAAATAGGGCCAACCCCCTGTGGGCCTCATCTGCAGCCTAAATAGACTATCCACTATCAACATAACTTAAAACGTAAATGTATCTCAGAGGCACGTTTGTGCCCCTGGCACCACCTTGATATTCCCCATCCTGGGCCCACGATGGCTGGGTGGGTGCCTCTCCCACAGAGGGGAGCTTCAGGCCAGCAAGACAAGGATGAATTTCACAGCAGAGAAGAAGGTGACAGGACCTGCCATGGGGCAGCTTTCTCAAGAAAGCTGTGTTGAATTCAAACTCAGGAAGGCTGTGCCTCCTGTAGAGGCAAGAATACCTTGCTATTCCTACATGAGAACCAGAGGATTGAAGAATCAAGCTCTTCTGGCTCTGACCTGAAAGGACAGGTCAGGGGTTTGCAGTGGAGTGAGCAAGCAGGCTCTCTCTCTCCAGCAAATTCGGTAGGACCCTTTAAAAAATACAGATGCAAGGCCCATCTCTAGCAATTTTGGACCTGGGGCAGGGTCTGGGCCATGGTCGTGGCCATGGGAGTCATTAAAGTGCTGGCATACAGTTTAAATAGCCCAGAGTTGGTGAAGCACCCACCTGTGTGTTAGCTGAAAAGTTGGCGGTTTGAATGTGCCAGAAAAGATCTGGTGGTGCCTCCTGTAACGCATTCAGCCTAGAAAATGCTGAAAGGCAGTTCTCTCTTGTCGTATAGGGTCATGCTGAGTCGAAATCAACTCCCTGGCACACACTAGCAAGCGTTGTGCATCTGGGGATGAGACCCTCTGTGCAGCTCAGAAGGCCTGGGAGCAGAGCTTGGAGCAGTTTCCCAGTGCAGTCTGGGAGCTGCCGGGAGCATCACAGAGCTGGTTAGTGAACGTGTCCTGCCAATGGTCTCCACAGTTGAGTGCTGGTGGCCCCGTCTCTCTGGGCAGTGTGCAAACTCTTTACCCGCATGTGCTATAAAAATATTGTTTTCCACATGTGCCTTGAGGAGGAAACAGACGAGGCTCTGTGGGACAAGCACTTGCTAGGCAGCTCCACACCAGACCCTGTGCTAGGAAATTAGTGCAAGCTGCTTAATGGAACCTCGCACAGGCCAGCAGCAGAGAGTCTGTGATTCCTATTCTTCTGATGGGGAAAACGGCCGGGTGCAGAAACTGGACAGGGCCGGAGAAATGAAAAGTGACAGACTCCTCCGACTCCAAGCCCAGACAGAAACCAGAGTGAGGCAGGAAATCCTTGCTGGAGCCTCATAATTCCCCAAGGGCAGAAAGGAGAGACTGGAGGTGGGAACGCCCAGAGCAGTGAGAACAGAAGAGAGAGAATATGGGAGAAGAAGGGACAGAGACAGAGAGGGAGACAAACCAGGCCAAGGAGGGCATTTCTGGCTGTCTCAGGGCTTCTGAAGAAAAACAATGTTCTCCCAGTAGAGCTGCCTGGTCACGCATGGGAGCGACACTAGCACAGGTTGCAAAGGTGAGGCCCATCGCCGCACTCCCGGCTGGTGCGTGACCTCAAGCGCAGAGGCCACCGTCCAAGGGGAAGCTGAGAGCACCTAGCCTCAAGTACACTCTGTGGATGCCGCACAGCAGGCACCTGCGGGTGCTCAGCAAGTCAATCTGTCTGTCCATCTGCCTGTCTCCCTCTCACTCTGCCCCGCTCCCCCAGGTCTAAGGGCCAGGATCAGGGATACTCACAGGATATAGGTGATGACGCCTATGCTCCTAAAAAACAAAGGACAGTGAAGTCAGGGGTGGTCAAGCTTCAATCCCAGCCAGGCCGGCTCCAGGGGGTTCTCCGAAGAGCCGTGACTCGCTTCCTCCACCGTCACCCCCAGATGCTCTCTCGAGCCCCAGGCCTCATGCCCCTCCCCACCCCATCTCTGCTAGCAGCCTGGGCAGTATTTGTATTAATGAAGCTCTGGACACAGAGGCCGAGACCCGGGCCAGCTGCCTGCACGTGCTGGCTCTGATTCTGGTGAGCCCCTCTCTCCTCACAGAAGGGGGACAGTGAGAACGACCTCATAGCGTTCCTGGCAGGATGTGAGCACACCAAACAGTGAGGGCGCTTGTGGTCCATCCATGCAGGGGCCCAGTGACTGCAATACCCCCAGCCCCAGCAGAGCCCAGAACACAAAAGGCCTAGCGATCGGTGAGCTGACAGAGCGGGCTAGTATTACGATCAGCTTGGTCGTGGAAGCCCCTCTGGCCTCCCCCGGGTCTTTGCCTCGTCAAAGCTCAGGCCCAATCACTTCTAACTGGTCTCAACTCTAGGCCTAGCTGCCCCGCTGCAGGTCCTCATGGTTAATGCTGCCAGAGGCCCTGAAGGGGGTGTGTAAAGAAAGGTGGTTTCATGGGAACCAAGTCTGAGACCTGCTGCCCCTGAACCACAGGGGCCTGGGTGACCCATACAACTTACCACATATCGGCCTCCAGCCCCAGGGGCTCGTAGTTCACGATTTCAGGAGCTAAAAGAATGCACAATGAAGAATCAACAGCAGTGTGAAGCAGTGAGAGGAGCTGCTTGTGGGGAACGTATAAGGGATTTGGTGCCGACTGTCTCCCATCCCAAGTCCCCACTAAGGAAAATCAGGACGTCAGATAAAAATGTGCCAGATGGAAGAATTTTGAGGAAAGAAGTTGCCCGTCATCCCAGTAGACACCTTGGCTGTAAGAAGAGGGAAACTGCTTTGGAGGAGCAGAAACGGGAAGACGAGAATGGGAGAGGAAAGCGCAAGGACAGATGGGAGCCTGGTGACAGGCCTGCTTCAGTTCTCTCTGCTGGAACCCAGTCAAGTCAGGTCTGGAAGGACATGGAGAGGAACAGGAGCAAGGAGGGGGCTCCCCATCTCCTGAGTCCGGGTGCCTTCCACCCGAGGAACAGTGAGGCTATTGTTGGGGTCCTGGGCTGGTGAGTTAGAGATGCACGAGGAGCATCGAGAGGAAGATGTCTAGTGGGGCAGCGTGGTTACTGAGGACTGGACCAGAGCTAGCAAAAACTTGCCTTAAGAACTACCAGGTTTGCAGTCACCAACATACAGGTGTGAATAGGAGCTGTGCACATGCTGTGGCATTACCCTGCCCCCCCCCCACGCCAAACCCCCCCAAAACAAGCCTTAAACCAAATTCACTGCTCTCGAGTCCGTTCCAAACCATAGCAATGCGAGGGGACAGGGTAGAACTGGCCTTGTTTCCAAGACTGTAACTCTTTATGGGAGAAGGAAGCCTCGTCTCCCTTAGCTGGTGGATTCAAATTGCTGATTTTCTGGGTAGCAATCCAGTGTGTAATCGTTAACCACCAGGGCTCCTTTCTGGGCACTCCAGTGAGTGTGAAATCAGTCTTTGTCCAGCGTTTGTCTGCTGTAGTCTCTGGGCAGCATGTAGTCTTCTCTCTCTGGAATCCTTTCTCCTGGACTTTACATCTAATTCCCACAGTCTGTCATGGCTGACTCAGGGAACCACCGTCGGGGCTTTGTCGGTCCTTAGCGTACAGACAGACTGTGTGACTTACTGCCACTCGCTTTGTACATTCAACATGATGTCTCTATGCTTCATTGACTGTTCATCCTTGGCTTTTCATTGTCGTCATTTTTTTAGACAGTTGCCTCTCAGTGGATATTTTCCCTTTTTAAGTACTGGAAGAATATTAATATGAACTTTTCTGTATGTGCCTTCTGATGTACATGGGAAAGACAGTCTTTAAGACTTTGATGTTCAGAGTGTGGCCTGAATATAAGGTAGGCATGGAAATCATGTGAAGGCATTTAGAAACTTCTACAGCAACTCGTCATTGTTGGGATATTCAAACACGTGATCAGTTTATTAAGAATTTATTTTTTTTATACTGAAATCATAGTCTAGGACAAAGTGGAGGGGGGAAAGTCTTTCACCAAAGAGAGTTGTAAAAGCTGGGAGTAGAAATGCTAAGTTGTTAGGGTTTACTAATGATTAATTTCAATTTATTTTTTAAAAGGCAATGGTTTTCTACAGGGATAGGGTAGTCACATCCTAATCAATGCTTGATATTATTAAAATTTTGTCATTACTAGTAGTTATAAAATGCTACCTTGCTGTGGTGCTCATTTGTATTTCCCCAATTTCTTTTTTCTTTGGCAGGGAAGCATCACTGTCCTCTGGTGGTCGTGGGTGCTACCCAGCGCTCCTCCTGAGAGCCACCGCTGGATTTGAATCGCCAAGCCCCCGGCCGCAGTGCCCCACTCAACCACCTACGCCTCTGGGGCTCAGCCATATTTCCCCAATTTCTAATGAGGTTAAGCATCTTTTCATATGCTCATTGATGACTAAGGTTGCCTCTATTATAACAGGCCTGGTCATGTTTTATTTCCATTTCCCCATAGGGTTGACTTGGTTTTCTTTTCTTCCTTTTAAAAAATCGATTTGTAGTAGCTATTCCGTATTTTAAATCCTTTGTTGGATATATGTATAGAAGTTCTCCCAGATTTTGAATTGCTTTCTATTTTCATTGTGGTTTTTTAATTTTTTTGTTTAACATTCAGATGTTCTTAATATCAATGTAGTCAAATTAACCAATCTTTTCTTGGGTGGTTAGCATTTTGAGGTTCTATTTAAGAAATCTATAAATAGCTTGAGATCATTAAGATATTCCCCTTTGTTTTAATTTAAACATTTTTTGTCTTTTACATTTAAGTCTTTCCATTTGGAAATATCTTGATGTATGGAAGAAACAGGACTGTGTTTCATTTTTTCATATGCCTAGTTATCCCAGCATCATATAATGAATAATTTGTCCTTTCCTGAGTGGTGTACAGTGCTACACCCTGTAAATGTCCAATTCCTATAATATGCATAGATTTGTTTTAGACCTCTCTGTTTCACAGGTCAATTTAATATTCTCATTGCAATTTTAGAAGAAATAATGATTATCTGGTAGGGCAGGCCTCCTACCTTATTCTTCAAGAGTATCATAACTATTCCATGGCCTTTGTTATTCCATACATTTACCGGTATTTGGCAGTGAAGTCCTACAGAAGCTAAGATAGAGCTTTGACAGAAATTGCTTTGTAGTGTAGTGTTACACCATAGGCTGCAGCCAACCTCAAGGTCAAACTGTCAGTCACTCAGCAGGAGATTCTTCTCCCATCACCTCAGAAATGCACCGGGACTCGATGAGTCAGAATCGATGTGATGATAATGAGTTTGATCAGGGCCTGCCCTCAACCTATGCCCTGTGGGCTACAGGCAGCCCACTGAGGACATGTACCCGGCCTGCCACCGCTGCTGTCCTGCTTAGCAGCTGACTTATCCTGGGCCCTCTGTGAATGTGTTCATAGTTTTGTTTTGTTTTGTTTTTCATTATAGTTGGGCCCTTCAACGGTCTGAGGGACAGTGAACTGGCCCCTGTTTAAACAGTTTGAGGACCCCGAGTTTGATTTTGGTTTGATTCTACAATTCAGCTGTAGAAAATTGAATGAGTATTCCCTTCCATGAACATGACTATCTCTCCATTTTATTAGATCTTTCTCTTTTTTTTTTATTGTTTAACAGCTTTATTGACATATAGTGGACATGTCATACAATTCAATGATTTAATCATATTCAAAAGGGTTGTGTGGTCATCATACCACTCTTATCACAATTAATACATACATCGATTGTATGCAAAGCACATTTGTACATTTGTTGCCATCATCACTCTCAACACATTTTCTTTCTACTTAAGCCCTTGTATTAGCTCTTCATATTTCTCCTCCCTCCCCATTCCCCTGTCCCTCATGAACCCTTGACAATTTCTAAATTATTATTATTTTGTCATACCATACACAGTCTGATGTCTCCCTTCACCCACTTCCCTGTTGGCCATATCCCAGGGAGGAGTTTATATGTAGATCCATATAATCAGTTCCCCCCTTCTACCCCACCTTTCCTCCACCCTCCTGGTATTGCCACTCTCACCACTGGTCCTGAAGGGATCATCTGTCCTGGATTCCCCATGTTTCCCATTCCTATCTGTACCTGTGTACATCCTCTGGTCTAACCAGATTTTTTTAATATATAAATCATTTTATTAAGGGTTCATACAATTCCTATCATGATAAATACATACATCAATTATATGCAGACCACATTTGCACATTTATTGCCATCAATTAGATCTTTCTTATCTGTCAACAGTTTTATCTTATAGGCCAAACATTTTCTTTTTAGCTTTAGTCTCTGGTGTCTTTTTATTTCTATCAGTTGTCTTTAAATATAATTCATATGCCATAACATCCACTCATTTTAAGTGTATAGTTCAATGAATTTTAGTTTATTTGCAAAGTTGAACCATCACCACAATCAAATTTTAGAACATTTCAATCACTCTAAAATAATATTATTATTGCTGGAGCAGAAATAGTTGTTTTGCTGACCACTATTCTAATAACCCATTAAATATAAATTATATACCATATATATAAATATGATCATTTTGTCTACAATTTGATATTTTTCTTCGTAGGAAATTATTTCCTTTGTAAACAATTACAGAGTTGTATAAGGGTTATGGTGGGTATGACGCCAATTTCTTGAAGTTAATTGAGATTTCCTTTATAAGAAGTACAAGGTTGATTGTGTAAATGTTAATGCCATTAAAGGAAATTTGTTAATTGTGTTCTTTAATATTTTAATTTTACTAACTTTGGTGCTTGGTTTATTACAACTAAAATAAGCGTGCTTAAATCTTCCACTATAATGGTAAAATTTTTTTAATTCCTCTCTATAATTGAATCCATTTTTGTTTTATTGGTTTTTAAGAATTTTATGTGATACAACCACATTTAAATGACAACTTCATGGGCTGAGCGCCGGTGGTGTAAGTGATTCAGTGCGGGACTGCGGCCTGTGGGCCTGGCGGTTCAAATCCAGTGGCAGCTCTCAGGAGCAGCTCTGGGTAGCTCCCACGACCACCAGAGGGCAGTGATGCCAAAAAAAAATTACAACTTCATGATGAACTGAATTTCTATCCTTACATACATATACCTTAAAAATGATTTTTGCTTTAAAATCTAATTATTCGATCAATATGCCTACCTCAGCTTTCTTTTAGTTAATAGTCGCCTGTATATATATATATATATATATATATATATATATATTTTCTAGTCTAGCACAATCATTGCATAATGTTACATTTTAGGTATCCATATAAATATTATCTGATGCTGTCAATTCTGATTCCTTGTAACCCTGTGTGAGTCAGAGTAGAACTATGTTCCCTCCATTGAATTGTCAGTGGTTGAAATCTTACAGAATTAGATGGCCAGACCTTTCTTCAGCAGTGCCACTGGATGGATTCAAATCTCCAACTTTGGGGTTCACAGTCAAGCACAGACTATTTGTGTCACCTAGGAAACCTTGTCTGCATGCATCATAGGTTTACAAACTTATTTGGCTTAGTGCCTCCCATTTCAGAAAAAAAAAGAATTACCTTTCACTTCCCTGGTAATTTAAAATGCTATCAGTATAGCCCATAATCCAGGATCAAATGTAGGTATCTGCTTCTACAGTCTCAGTGGATGGTTCCAGCACCCCTCAGGGGGAACTATCACTCATTTGGGGAAAACATTGGTATCCATGTTTTAAAATAGAGCTTACCATCTCTTTAACTAAAATACGTTGTCCACTCGTATCTCTTTTAGGTCTATATACATTGTATACAAGAGAAAGAGGAAGCCGTCCGCTCCATAAAGACTTAGAAAGTCTAAGGAGGATTTCCTAAATTCTGCTCTGTCCAACAGGGTTTCTATACAGCCCTCCTCCCCCACCTGTCTCAAGTTTTTGGTTTTTAATTAATGTCCTCCCTGTTTTCCCCCCAACTTCGATATTTTTAATGGTTACTCTTAAAATACACTGCAGATGTCTAAAGCATTCTAACATTACCCACATTTTCACCCTCTCCTAACCAATCAAGAACCTCGAACACTAATGTTGACTGCTTGCTACTTCATTGCCTTCGGTTTTCAATTCTGCCTTTTTAACCACAAGGAGTGCTGGTGGTGCAGTGGGTAGGCGCTGCCTGCTCATTGGAAAGTCAGCATTTCACACAGCCCCGGCCGCTCTGAGGGAGAGAGATGCGGCGTCTGCCTCTGTGATGACTGCGGTGTGGGAGACCCGATGGAACAGTCTACTCTGTCCTATCTGGTGGCCATTGTGAACTAGAATCGACTGGATGGCAACAGATTTGCTTTTGCGTTTTAAGCATTTCTCTCTAGAAGGATGAGAGAGAAGAAAACATGTTTTTAAGACTTGTCCTTCTGCGTCACCATCGTCCTTTTAGCGATCAATGCTTATACTTGCCTCATGTTTATTGAAGAAGGCCTGCTGGTGTAGTGGGAGCTGAGTTGGGCTGCGAGCCACAAGATCAGCAGTTCAAAGCTGCCGGCAGGAGAAAGGTGCGGCACTCTGCGCCCATAAAGATTTAAGGCCAAGGAAACCCGGGGGGCCAGTTCTAGACTGTGTGGGTTGGCATTGACAATGGCAGGGAGTGTGGTTTGGGTTTGCTTTTATTTTATTATTTTGAGCTTTTTTAATTTCTTTTACATCACATTTTATTGGGGGCTCATCCAACGCCTATCACAACCCATCCATCCATCCACTGTAGGCACCGCACATTTGTACACTTGTTGCCATCATCATTCTCAAAACATTTTCTTTCCACTTAAGCCCCTGATATCAGCTCCTCAGATTTCCCTCCAACCCCCTCCCCCCTCCCACGAACCCTTGATAAGTGTTAATGACTATTATTTTGTCATAGCCTACACTATCTGATGTCTCTAGTTCATTGATCACTATATTTCTTTCATTCCCATCTGAGCTCATGATCCTTAATCTAGGAATCCATCTTTTAGAAGTTCCCTTAGTGAAAGTCACTTGGTGGTAGCCTACAATTTACTGCTTTGTGTTTTATTGTGCTGCTTTGTTTTCCCCTCGGTCTAGCAATAGAAATTTCCTGGGCACACAAATTCAGTTCCTGTGTTTTGAGGAAACCACCCCCTCCCTCCAGCCTCTAGACCAGCTGTTCTCAACCTGTGGGTCATGACCCCTTTGGGGGTCGAATGACCCTTTCACAGGTGTCGCTCGGTTCCTAACAATGGCAAAGTTACAGTTATCAAGTGACCATGAAAATAATGTTATGACTGACGGGTCACCACACCATGAGGATCTATATTACAGGGTCAGAGCCTTAGGAAGGTTGAGTGGGTGGATCTGAAAGATGACCTCATTTGTCTGTTCCAGGAAAGCAGAAAAGGTTGGATTTATTGGTGGGAGGTGAGTGCAGATCTTCAAAGTCAGCTCATCTCAGAGCAGCACACGGATCCAGACGAGAAATTACTTCTGCAGTGGCCTCAGCCCACCCGGCCACCATCCAGCCTTGTGGACCTTGAAGTTAGTCCCTGACTCCTCAGCCCAAAACTAGCAAGGAATTTTCTCCTCCTCACATCTTCTGATCCAGGACATTATCTCTTAGCCCAGAGGCCACCCACCCCTCCCCACCGACCTAGGGTCTGTTCCTAGGCGTTCTCAGGTGGGAAACAAATAGAACTAAAGCTCACCAACAAATTCTGGCGTTCCAAAGATGTTCTTAAACTCAACTCCATCTTCTATTTCATGAGCCAGGCCAAAGTCAATCAGCTTGATGTGTGGAATGGGAATATTCTTGTCTAACAGCATGATGTTTTCTGGCTGGAGAAGAAAAACCAGAAGGAAAAAAAGAAAAAACAGAAAAGATGGTAATTAAAGCACGGCTTTGTGTTTTTCCTTTGAGGTTTGGGGTGGGGTGGTGGTCTTTCAGGTGACTAAAACCAAGTATACTCTTTTTATTCCTGTGTCCTCAGTCTCCCACTGTGAACTCAAAAGCAGGCAGAGTGCCACAGGCAGAATGCCACAGACAAGTAAAGCCCGGGGCTTTGCTAAGCCTGCTGCTGACAGACGCGGAGACTTAGGCTTTAGTTCTTTTTGAAGGGCTTATCTGTTGACTGCAGTGCCTCCAGCTTCCCATCTGCCAAATGGGGCCAAGGAGACACTTAGAGTATTTCCTAGAAATAAAACCAGTCTATTTTCCAAGGTTGAGGGAAATATGCAGTCTCCCAGTATGTGACCCTTACCCGAGTAGTGCATCCTTGGTTTGGAGTCTAACGGTCCCTTATGAAGCTCTTAAGCTGCACCTCAGGTACGTACGCTAGAAATAGGAGTTACGCAGCTTCATGAGGTTTGGACCTTTTGACTTTGTTCTTTCCTAATCACCTCTGCCCCTTGCTAGTTGATTTCCTGTTGACACATCCCTGCTCTCGACTAACTGTGTGGCCCACACTTCACTGTTTAATTAATTCCATCCTCAATAGGACAAAGAGAAAATACACCTGATTTACAGGGTAAATGATAGTTTCCCAGGCTACAGTTTCTCATCCAGAAAATAGTGCTGGCATAAGAATGTGGGGGTGTGCTGAAGGAAAGCTCTGCTGGGGGAGAGCACAGGTTTCTGCGCCTCATCCTCCTCGCTCCTGTACACCTGCTCCCTGTGGGAGGGAGGGGAGCAGGTCTCTCAGCTGTACTCGTGTCCTTCCTCTGCTTCCCAATATGGCGGTTCTAGACTCCTTTAAAAATGGAATGTCCTGAAGATGTACATCTACAGAAAAAACCTGTGACACTGTGTCTAAGGTTGCAGTAAATATGCAGTCTCTCACTGTGTGTGCGGATGACTCACCCTAGAGATGGCACATCCTTGGTCTGGACTCTGAAGGCCCTTATTACGCTCTTAAGTGAGACTGTACAACTTTCTGAGTTGTCTCAAGCAGTGAGAATTTTGAGTGTCAAGAAAACTTAGGCACCACCCACTGATATCACTTCACACCCTCTCTCACGGCTAGAATCAAAAGATAGGTAATAACCAGGACTGGCAAGGATGGGGCAACTGGAAGCATCTGTTGCTGAGGGACCTGTACACTGGTGCAGCCACTGTGGAAAACAGGGTGCCGAGACCTCAAAGGGTTAAGCCTGGAGTTACCCTAAGATCTAACAATTCCCCTGCATTTCCCCAAGAGGAATGAGAACATCTATTCACACAAAACCTTGTATACAGGTGTTCATAGCAGTATTACTCAAAAGAACCCCCCCATAACAACTCAAATGCCCATGTGGTAGAGCTACACAATAGAATAGTATCTGGCCATCAACAAGAAATGCCGTATTCCCCCATGGATGAAGGCCGTCAGCCTCGCACGACCGGAACAAAGTTGGTCACAACAGGTCACGAACTGTATGATCCCCTTCCCGTGCACTATCCAGGGAGACAGGCCTGCACTGGCAGTGGATCTGAGGGGGCCTCGGGCCAGGGCCTCGCAAGGTGCGAGCATGACTGCTAAGGGATAGTGAGAATGTTCCCAAACCTGACGGTAGGGTTGTTTGCACAGTCCTGTAAATCAATCCCGTTAATAGGTGGCTTACATCAATCTCAGGAATGTTGTCTAAAAATTAAACAAATGTCTTAAAAAGTTGAATCTCCTTTTCTCGCAAGAGGTTGAAGTTTCACACCTCTGCACCTGGACTTGCATTTGCTCTCCCCAGGATGCTTTGTGCTCAGTCCCTGCCTGCTAAAATCCTATTGCTTGTTGTTAGCTGCTTGGTGTCAGTCCACCTGAACCCCGCTTAGTCCCTGAGGACTTTCTTTTTCACCTGCCCGGAAAGACACTCCCTTCCCCGCCCCCCCCCCCCCCCCCCCCACAGTTCCTTTGCATTTAGTCGGGTCTATCTCGTTGTGACACTTGTCCAGCCGTTCTCTGCAGAGAGCCTGCGTTAAACAAAGGCTTCGCATCTTAGGTCTCTGTGTCTTGGCCCTCCTGCAGTGGTGACCTCAAGAACTGACAGAGCAACTTTTCAAGGGACGAATTTGGAATCTGGGTTGGAGTCCACCTTAGATCCCTCCCCCAACCCCAAAGGTCCAGGGCCCCCGAAGTCTCTGTGACCTCAGGTCACAGCAGCTGGAAACTTTCACTCACTAAGACATTTCCTTTTTTTTTTTTTTTTAATTAAAAATCATTTTATTAGGGGCTCGGACATTGTTTTTCCAATACATAAATAAACATACTGTGGTAAGCACCCTCGCACGTCCGCTGCCGTCATCATTCTCCTTTTGCACGTTTTAAGTTTGTTTCTTTTTCTTCCTCTCTGGGGAGTTCTCGCAACCTTATTTTAAAAATGTGTCAGAGCCCTTTCCCAAAGCAGAGATTGGTAGGCTTCACTTTGAGAGGTGAAGGGGGGAAGTGGGCTCGAGGCAGGGGCTAACTAGTTCCTCTGACCAGGTCCCCTGGTGCCTGCCCATGGGTCCCAACTGCCCCAGACAATGAGCTAGACCTGCCAGCCCTTAGCTTTCTCCCAGGCAGTTACCTTCTCCCTCCAAGCCACACAAACACACCCCAGGTGCCCCCTCCCCTCCTGGGGGCTTCTATCTAGAGGGCCACCCAAGTGGCCTTCCTGAACACCCAAGCAAGGCCATCGCTTAGGCTGCCACCACACATCCATGAGTCCCAGCCCCACTCTGTCTCGCTAAAGGCAGAGTCTCCTGGGATCTTCAGGGCTGCACAGCCTCGTGCCTCTTTTCATTTCAACAAACGAAGTCTCTGACAAGGAAGACAACTGAGGTGGACTGGAGTAAATACGGGTGGAGGCCGGGGCTGGTTAGGCAGGAGGAAGAGATCTTGTCCCTGTCTTCCAATTCGCTTACTGGCCACTGGGACCAGAGGCACCTGGGGCCTTCGTTCAGTCCTGAGACCATGGCCAGGCCTCGGTTGTCTATCCCTGGACCTGCCCCCAAGATGGAAATGAACAGAACCCAGTCACTGGGGCCTCTCCACACTAATCATGCTTCCTGCTTTCTTCACAAGCCACCAAGATCTGGTCCAGATGCCTCGTGTCCGACCGGGTGATTGAGACCCCATGTCTGCGGCTTCCCTCTCGCGAACTAACATCTACCACTTTTTACTAAGTCAAGCAGCACACGTATCCTGTGCAGGCCTCTCAGCCACACTCAGCGAATACTGTTACCAGCTCACCTTCACAGAGGAGGAAACCTAGGCTCAGGGCGACCAAAGCAGAGTCGATCAAGGTGGACTCTCAGGGTGGCCCAGCCGGTGTCTTTACCATCACATGACCCCACCTCATGAAGCACCTTCAGTGGAGCCACAGACCCCAAGAAAAAGCCTGCTGCCCCAGTGTAATATCTAGCCATTTGAGTCGTGTACCAGCTGCACAAAGACACCTTTCTGGTCTCCCTGTCCATCACTTGCCCGGTACCCCCTCGGGACAGGGATTTCCACTTCCCAAGTGGTACACTTCCATTCTTTGTTTGACTGTTCCTTGCCGTGAAATACCTTTCCTGGTCCTTTCAAAGCCCACTGCCAGCATCCCCTTAGCTCTGAGTCCTTTTGCTCCCTTAGTCTTCCATGAAGCTATTTCTGACCTTGTGTTCTAAGTCCCTGGGCACTGGCTGACAAGGCTTACTGCTGGTCTTAAGTTCTAGGTCACTTCTCACATTGTGACACAGCTTTCCTGAGCACACGATGGCCTTCTTGGAAAAACTCAGAGGTAGGGGCTGGTTTTAAGCGACGAGGAATCCCATGTGGCATCCTGCACGCTACATTAATGGATGTGAGGATGAACTGGGAAGTCTCTCCCCCTGAGCCAGCGAACCTTTCTTTTCTTCCTCCCACCACTTGCTACCAGGAGCACACTCCAGAGCACACTCGGCCCTAGAACACTCCAAAAGTGGGCTCAAGAGGGAGAAGGGATCAAGGAAGGCACTGGAAGAGTAGCTTGTGGTCCCAGCAAGACAACAGTTCCCCATGGGTTTTGTCCAAGGTTCTCTGCTCTCCCCCTCCCCCCCAATCAGGGCAGGGTATTAAAAAAAAAAACCCAGAGCTGGGTCCTGGGAAATTTCAGTTCTAGGCTTCCTCTCTCTAAGCCTTAGCCACCCCCACCATAGGCTATAAAACAGACACTGGGCAGCACCCAAAGCCTTTGGGGCTCTATGCCCCACTACCA